>SZWC01012719.1:52551-72609 GCA_023375785.1 Penium margaritaceum | reverse complement strand
CCCCCTACCTCTCTCTTCCTATTCCCTCCTTTCACGCGCGTGCTCTTTGGCAGCTTCGCACATCCAGCCTCCCTTATGAGCTCTACCTCCCTCTAGCGTCGCGCCGCTGCTCTGCCTGTCTGGCCACCCAGTTTCCTCACCCAGCATTGCACTTTGTGCGGGATTGTCCAGTGTTTCATGAGGTGCGGGGTCGGTTTCCCTGTCTGTTCCCAGCCGATTTGTGGTGCTTCTCGCTAAAAGAATTCCTCTCTTTCGAGGACCAGGCTTGCTTGGCGTCTTGTGTGGCAGGTATGCTCCAAGTCTACTACAGCTACCACAACAGCCCCAATCTGCAGCAGACACTGGGCTACCCGCATCGACCCCGTGCTCCTCCCCCCCTGCGCCAATGCCACATCCTCAGCATCCGCAGCCCAGGTTGACAGCCACTAATCAATCAAAATGGTGGAATCATGTGGAGCGAGCTCGCAGCATGCAGCAGCCCTCTGGCCACAGCGCAACTGAACTTGGCATTTGTGATATGCCGTTATCAGGCCTCTTTGGCCACCATTGGCATGTCACTTATATTGACCTCGTGTGCACCGTCCCTCCCCTCCTTCAGGATCTTCCTAGGACATCGCTTACCTTGACATTTGCATGCTTCTTTACATTTGACTGTGGGCACATGCATGCCCCTCCTCATGGTTGTCGCGCGTGTATGTCCCCCCCTGACTTTCACTGTCATCTGTGGCTCTGTGCCACCGTCCATTCCCCGTGGAGGGGTAGTGATGATAAAAATAATAATCAATCAATAATCAACTTGGGTGTCAGAACACTACACTTATTGCTTGTCGAACGATGGGAAGGGCGCATTTGTAGGAAAAAAGGTTCCATTCTCCGAACAACAATATTGAGGATGTAAATTTCCGAACCATTCACAATCCAGGAACATTGAAATAGGTTACAATTAAAGATACCCGAATAGTAGACATATGAAACTGATTCACTTGTTGTACGGAGAAAAAACCTAACTACCCATCAGCCGCCGATACCGCCACGCCAGAAAGAAAGAGAACAGACAAAACTTCATGACGAGACCGCATGCCATGCGCTAACGATGCATGGCATTCGACGCCTTCCGCTAGTATCACAAACCCATTTGTTCAAGGGTTTGTGATACTAGCGAGGGGGCATTTGTTCACAGTTTGAGGGGAGTTCGGAACTCCCCAATCATGACGGACATCCTGGGCCCTGCTACCGCGGAGCCAAACAAGCCCGTGCAAAAATAAAACCCTAAAACACCCCATGTAATACAGGGTAGGGTTTGTTTGCGGTTTTGCGTTAAAAGAATAGGTTTGGGTTTATGATAAAATTTTCAAAACAAAAGAAGGGTGTTTTTGCTCAATCGCGAGGGAACAATGTTCGCTTTGGCTTTTTTTGTCACACTAACCCCCCAGTTCGATTGAGGTTTCTATTTTTGGCCCGAACTCTGCCCGCGCCAAACATGCAAAGCCCTTAATCAAATTGGGGGATTTATGTGACAAAGAAAACCAAAGCAATCATCGCTCTTTCAGAATTCTCCCGTGGGAGGGATGTCCACATGTAGTTTCTTTCATGCTCGCTCGTCCACGCATGTCGCGAGCGAGCATGATTTCTGAGTGGGCTTTTCAGTATTTTTTTACCACTACCAGGCAGATCAGAGTCACACTTTGCATTATATGGGAATATGAGCTATTTCACCCCATTGAAAAATGAAAGCGCAGGCTCATCTAATGAAAAAAGTGGGACAAAGCTCGAAGTATCTTCAAGTTAAAATAAATCTGAATTTATTTTGCAGACTAGTTTTGCAAGTAACTTTACGCATAATCCTTACCCTCTGCTCACACCCTATTAGTGACCTCTCTTGCAAACGGTAGTTCTTTTCATTCCTAGACCAAATATAGTACTTTGAACAATCCCAAAAACCATGGGTTGATGTTCAGAAAACTTGATCCCAAATTATGTATGAAAGAAAAACTTAATTTCTCCAATTAAGACAAAGGTGGTAGCCATTTGAAGAACAGGTATGAAAAATGGTCTTTCTACGGATAGAGGGTGTTGATGAAAGAGCTACTTTTAACAGAACGACAAATCTCATGGCTGATAATGAAATAATGATAGTTTAATACCTCTCCTTTTCACAATATTCACATGAAACAGAATTTCCTAAATACTTCCACATGTAAATCAATGAAAGAAAATTTCCAAAAGAGAATTGAGTCATTAAGTGAAGTGAATTTGTAGGAAGGTATTCCCAACTAAAAAATAAACAGGGAACCACTCAATTCCAATGTGAATAGAAGATATGTGATCACTTTGTACTTCAATTAAATATTTTCACGCACGTGCACATCATCATGAAGGTGGTTTTGCCTAAATAGAGAAAGTTATCACACAAAATTCCCTCTTCTTTCCATAATCAAACATATGTTGAATACGTTCCTGTACCAACAACGATAAATTATTTTGGGTATTGTTTTGGTGGTATATACGGTAATGAGACATGCACAAATACTTCCAAACATGTGGATTGGAGATTGTTATCCAAAACCACATAGAATGTTTGAAAATGACGATGAAATGTTTTAAGATGGGCTCATTAAACATCAATATATTAAACATATAGAATCTCAAAATTAAGAAAACCATTGTTTAATATGCTTACCATAAGTCTAAAGACAAGATCGGGAAAGTACAAAGAGCTTGCAACTTATAGAAGGTTGAATTGCACGAATGGAATTCGCACAATCCCCTAGGATTACCAGCCTAACACAAGCCCCATGTAAGCAATCCTCATCTTGAAAAGTAAACATAGGAGAAAACAATGGTGATCTTCAACCAATGGAGATTTTGACAATAATGACAAAAATGAAGCTTCTCTTAAGCACACCAAGAGGTGTTCATTATCAAAACCTTCTTTAGATAGCTTGGGCAATGGTTGAATGATTTGTTTTTTGTGACAAAAAACAAAACAAGATCCATCTGTGTGTCATGGTTTTTGATCCAATGAATGGATTTATGAAACATTTACATGGCCAAGAACATATGTTAGAATCCATGATTGACGTGTTCTTACATGATGTGAGTACGGTTTGTATTGAAATAAAAAATGGATCAATTCCAACAAAATATGCGCTTATTTGCGATATTTTTCATTTTATGTTGCTAGATTACAACACGGCCTAGGCTTCTTCCTCTAAGTAGTGTTGTTGTTAGAGAGCAACTTCAACTAGAATGGCTTTTGGGGATAAGAGGACTAATACATTGAATGAATAAAGTTGATGACAACTATAATGCAAAAGAGAATACTACAAACACAGCTAAGTTATGTTGGTTTTTTGTGAGCTTGCAGTGACAAAGCCACCGCGTGCTCTGATGCAGCAAGGGGGTCCCCTACTGCCTTTGTATCTTTTATGCCCAGCAATCATGCCTTGTACACTCTGTTGAGAAACTAGCGAAAGCAAGAATTATGGAGTTTAATCTTGATAAAAGTACAAGTATTTCAAAAGGAACAACAGCTATGCAAACAGCTCACTAGTGTGCTCTGACATAACTCCTGGCCCTAAACTGGGGCGCAACGCCTTGTTACGCCATCAAGGCCGTCAGAGCAAGGGTCTCGGCATAGCCACCATCGCAATAGTGAACGGCCTTCAGGATGTCAGGGTGTCCTCCTCCGAGGATAGCAGGCCTTGCCAGGCCTACGGGGGCCTTGAAGGGATTGACCTCCTCCCAGGCTGGCAGAGCTTCCCAGGCTTACAGGGATCCTAGAGGGATCACCAGCATCGTCCTCCACCCAGGCTGAAACGCAAGTGCCAGGCTTACAGGGGTCTTGGGAGGAACTCCAGTAGCATCGTTGTTGAAGGTGCTCTGGTGCTAAGGCATGGAGCCTTGCACGTAGTGTTGGAGAGATGATACTGGCAATGCTAGGATACTGAGAAGTGGCAGGACCTTCGCCTTTTATACTTGAGGTCCTGGCAAGTTGACCACATGAACGAGAAGCTTCCTTCAGGTTGTTCAGGTCTACTTCCACCTCTGCCTTACTCTGGAGAAGCTTCCTTTAAGTCTGGGCTCTTACTGATACCTATTCTGCTCCAGGGGGAAGCTTCCTCCTTTAGGAAGCTTCATCAGGTCTTCACGTGTAACTTCACCTGAAGGTTGCCTGTTCACCGGGCCTTCCTATGCTGATCGTTGGTCTTGCCGTGCTGCTGCATCAGGCCCGTTGATCAGGATCTACCTGAAGCTCGTACAACATTGATCCATGAAGATCCATTGGCTTGGGCTTCCTGCATCATTGAGGTGATGATGTTCAGGCCATTGTTCAGGGTGCATGTTGCCTGTCCAGTCATCAGAAGCCCCTCTTGACCTAAGTGTCTATGCAGCACTATGCACCTCCGTGCTGCCAGAACACCATGCACTTTGCATGCACATGCTTCTCCAAAATGCACCTTTCACACCCTTTAAGGCTGCTCTCAAGAGAAAATCTGGAACTTCTCTGTCAAGATTCTCAGTCGAGCTGCACCCGGTACATTCACGGAAAAATCCGTAAAATCCTCTCAGAGCCTCCAATTGGAATGTCGTCTACGCCATGCTGAAGCAGTAAATCAGAACAGTTATGGCTCACAATAATGGGCAGAAGAGTAGGAATGAGGCCGCTAACTATTTTTCTTAAATACTCGATTGGTCTTTCCGGTTCCACTTGGGTGCAGGCACTCCTTTTGGATTTTTTTTGTGACTCTATAGCTCAAACAATTCGAGCACTACTTTATCTTGGCTCCTTTTTGGCCCTTTCGGAACTCTAGGGGCCCATTTTTGGGTTTGGAGTTCATAGGTGAAAAAACAACTTCGGGTGAGGTTGGTGTCACCTTCCCCTTGTGGTCTTTTGTGGTTCCTTGTGGGTGAAGCAACTCTCTGGTTACATGCACCTTGCCCCTCAAGCACTAGGTTCATGTTGTGTCCTGTGAGGTGGCAAATGCATGGTGGGGCGACTTTCAGGACCACCTGTTGGGACCGTTGCTGGGACTGCCGATGTGAGCACTGGCATGGGAGAGTACATAAGGCTGGTGCCTTCAGTCATACCACAACTCAAGTGACTTCTCTCGCTTTTGTGTTAGCCAGATGCTTCTGAAGTGCTACACTTAGCTCCTCCAACCTGGCAGTCCAACTGCCGCTGTTGCTTCTAGCCATAGCTGAGACACTTTTCAGTGCCCTTTGAGCCCCTACGACCAGTTCTTGGTCGTTTTTGACTCTACTCCTTGCAAGTAGGGTGTTTCTGCCCGGCCAAGACATCCATCCTGGCATTTTCATCACGTCACTTTGATTGTGGTCGTTGCCAGTCCCGCTATTGCAGTTTTAAGGACGTTTTGTCCCGTCCATGGCGTCTTTTGGCCGTTTTTGGTCGCGTATGCTGAAGATTTGCGCCCCACTGCTGGGCCTCTTCCGTGCGTCCATGGCGTCCACGGTTGGGACTCCACTTCGTGGGTCAAAGCCGTCCGTGCTAGCTGCGTCCACGGCCGTTCCACCAATTTCTTCCGTCGAACTTGGAGATCACAGCTCGTCGCCGAGGAGGGCAGCCTCCTCCTCCATTTTTTCATTGTTTTTTTGTTTGAGCTCGTACGCAGCTCGCGGGCTACGCGAGCTATTCGCAAGCAGCTGTCATGTTGCCTTTTTTTTTCCTCTTTGCTTCTCGCTCGGGCCCACCTGCCATGGTGGCAGTGTGGCTCTCTCCTCGCCTCCCTGAGCGACTTCACAAGAGGCCCTGTCGTCACGGAAGGGCCTTGCCGCAAGACAGCCCGCCGTCGCGGCAGGGGCCTCGCTGAGGTCGAGCTTGCCGCCGCGGCAGGCCTCGCTAACACAACTCACCATCACGGCGAGCTCGTGCGAGGTCCGCTTTGGACCTCTCCCCTCCCCCTCGCTCAGCCGCTGAGCTGGCCTTGACGGGGATCCGTTTTGGTCACACAAGCGAGCGATTTCATCCTTTTTTTCCCCTTTCTTTTGTCTTCTTGCTCGTCGTTGGCTGGTCTGGCCCGTTTGCGTGGGCCCGCCTGCCGAGGGCCTCCCCCTTGCTTTCCGCCGCCATGATGTGGCTTCGTGAGGAGCCCTACCGTCGCGGCAGGGTTCTGTTGCGGTCGGGGCAGCCGTCACAGCAACGACCCTGTCGCGGTCAAGCCTGTTGCTACGGCAACTCGCGCTGGCCCAGTTGGCCATCGCGGCGAGCTGGTGCGAGGTCCGCTTTGGACCTCTCCCCTCCCCCTCGCTCGGCAGCCAGTCGCTGAGCTGGCCTTGCTCTAGGGGGTCCTTTCGCTCGCAACAGCAAGCGGGGTCCTCCTCCTCCCCCTTTTTTTGTCTAAATCACCTGGCAGCCCACTCCTCACCCTTTTTGGGCTCTCCTGAACAGTAGGACAATTGCAAGTCAGAATTCGGAGGGGACCCATTCCAGTTTCAACGCAGCAGCAAATTGAGGTGCTTACAAAACTGGCTCCCACGCCCCCTTTTTTTTCCCACTGCTCCAAATTCGCAGTGTGCATGCAGCTGCTGTAGCTCCTTGATGTCGATGGAGACTGCTCCAAGTGATGATGTCATCACTCAACTGCGAAGAAAACTCGGCATGAAAGTGGTCAGGTCCACTTTTGTAAAACAGATTCGACAAAGCTGCTGCAAAACTCTGTAGAAATAACTGCCACTAGCTGCTTGTCCGTGATTGCAAAAAGACTCTTTTCTGCTGTTCTTGATGGAGCGGCCTTCCTCCATTTATTTTTTCTCCGCCATCTTCGCCCGCTGACCTGCCGTAGTGGCTCGCCAGGTGCGACAGCTTTTCGCGACCATAGTGTGGTGGTCGCATGCAGCGCTGGCCAATCCACGAGAAGTTGTGTCGACCACCATTGTTGTTTTCTTTCTGTTGCTCCGTTCCAAGTGTGTAGTGCGAGCGCCAGTTGTGCACATGGACGAGAACGACAACGGCTGCTCCCGTCAATGACGTCATCACCCCACGCAATCGCAAGTGGTCAGGCCGATTTTGCAAAAAAGGCCCGACGAGAGCTATTGCAAGTTTTGCAGCAACATCTGCTGCTGCCAGCCGCTTGTAAGGAGTTGCAGCAATGGACTCTGCCTCCGTAGACAGTGGTCGACATCCAAATCCAGGAGAAAGTTATAGCTGCCTTTGTTCATCTCCATTTCTCCCCCTTTCGGCTGCAATCCTTGATACTTTCGGATGAATTTATAGCAGGATCAAGAACGTGTGAAGAGGTAGTCCGAATCTCTCCCTTTATTCAGGAGATTCTCTCCCCCTCCGGCCTGCTCCCCCTCATTGGTGAGAGTCCGGATCATGGCGGTGGACCTCAAGGTCCCGCAAGTCTACTGCCACTTCGTTCACGAGAGCGTGAGAATCTACACCGGCACTGCGTCCGTGGAGAATTCCTCTCTAAAGCATGCCACCTCCATGAGGTGGGCTTATTGCAACCGTAGATTGACTCCAACTTGTATTCAACCCAGGTTGAGGTGGGCTTACTACCACCACCTACCAACACGGCATGAACGTAGTTTGTCGAGCACAGCTCCATCACACATGCCACCTCCATGAGGTGGGCTTACTGCAACCACCTGCCGACACGACATGATTTGTTTTTTTTTTGTGTAATATTGCTCCTTTGCAAAGGTTACTTTGAGTTTTGTAGAGGACCTTTCACTCCTCTTGGACGTTGCATACGTCCGAATGCCGTTGCGTAGTAGCATCGGCTCATGAGTGCAACTGCTGGCTTTCGGGCCGTCATCGTAGCCACGTCTTTGAGGACCTTCTTTGGGTCCTCCCTTTCTTTTTTTCTTCCTCTTCTTCTTTCGCTTACTCTGCAGCCCGATGCGCGCTAAAAGGTGAATAGTGGATATGCGGAACAGAAAAGCTGAGTTGTTGCTGAAACACTCAACCATGTCACCGTTGTGTTGGCGCCGCTGACTTGTTGGTCGATGGTGGTGAGCTGATTTGTTGCTTCCACCTTACTGCCTATTTCGCCGATGACATGCCAAATCATTGAGAGCTGTGAAGCTCTTCACGTCGGAATGCTGCTCGTCACAGCTCGTTTCGAGGTCAGCAAAAATGGCATGATTTGCATGGTTTCTGTTCTTGAGAGCTTTTTCCGGATCCTCTAAGGCAGCTCGTTGCTTTTGCCTTACTCCGTTGCAAATTTGCTGACTACTGTGGATGCAAATTTTGAAGTTACTGATGTGCTTTCCTTGCGTGATGGGGAAGAGCAAGGTTGGACTGGGCCAAGTGCTTGTGCCAAACATTGACACTACATTGTGTCCACGGTTTTTGGACAAGCCAAAGGCTTTGCTTGCAGGGCTGCAAGTTCCGGCCGTTGTCCCACTGCCTTGTCCGGTGTTGCATTGGCCATCGTTGCTTGCTTTTGCATGCCTCCAAGTGTAGATGCTACTTATAGCATCGCTCGAGACATGACAAGTTCCGACAATGAAGGAGTAGATGTGACTTTTGACAGCAATGGTGCTTGCAATGTATGGCTCCCCTTGGCACATGTGATTTTACATCTGCTATGGTCGATCCACCCATGGCTGCATTTGAGAGATGCGTACAAATTCAGTCACACATATCTCTTGCTCCCATTGGTAAAGGAGCTCATGTGCACTAATCTGCTACCGAGTCACCGTGCTTCCATCTGTGCAAGCACTTCCTCCTTCTGTCATGTGAGGAACAGTACTGAGTAGTCCTGCTCCGTGTGTCATCAAAGCACTTGATGGTTGTGCCTTGAACTGTTGCGCAATGTTGTTTCACGTAGATGCTTGCAATAGCACTTGTGCTAGCGTGACCGTTTGTGGCATGACCAATGCCACTCCAGCTTGCGGCAGTTGCACAGTTGTTGCTGACTGCTGCACCGATGATAGGTGGAGTTCTTGTTGCATCTCCTCTTCAATCTGGTTCACCTGTTGTTGAAGCCCCAAATTCTGGGCTTCATGTTGCTTCTGCTTCCTCCTCTAAAGGAGAAGCGCGGGTTTTACATGGAACAACTGTTGCCGCAAGTCATTCGTCGCACATTCATAAGCTTGACGTGCGGTGGTTTCTTGAAGCATGTACAACGCTTCTTCCGCCAAACGCCTTGGCTCTTCAACTCCTAGCATTGGCTCTACCAAATGGAAGCTATCTGTCAAGCCCATGGGCAGACTTGGTGGCACGGATGGACGATGAGAAGGTGCACCATTGGCACTCCTGTTCTCCATCTCCATCGTACTCTCCTCTTCATGGATTTGTGCAGGTAGACCATCACCTTGGACGTCTACTCTGCACCTCACGGAAGGAGACACCTGATGTCTTCGACATGGGCTGGAGCACTCCATCGCCATAGGAGTTGCAAGAATCGGTGGGACCGCTCCTCCAGCAGGTACGGGTCCTTCTTGGGCCGCAAAATTATGTAGCACTGGTGCTTGGAGCACATGCTGAGCTTGTGCCATGGGTGGCACAATCTGGGCAGGTTGTGGCCGCTCAGCCACAAACATAGGTGGCACGTCTCCTTGAGGTGGTGTAGATGGTTGCACCAGTGGAGATAAGGCTCCTTGCATGAGTGGAGGATGGCTTGCTTGAGGCAGATGTGCAGATGATGCATATGAATCATGTTGCCACTTTATGTGCTGTTGTTTTTGCTACTGTGTCTAAAGTTGTTGCTATTGAAGCTGATGTTGCTGAACCCATACCAGCTGCTGCTGAAGTTGTCTGATTTGGGTTGCTTGAGTCGCATGTGGCAATTGTAGCTTGTGCGTCTATGATTCTTGAGCTGCATGGGTCAGCTGCTCCTGTTCACGAAGGAGCTCTTGAGCAGAAATCGTCTACCTCAACGCCTCTACCTCATGCGCCACGACATGACGTGCTGCTGCTTCTTGTTGCTCCGTTCGTTGTGCCTCCTTGGCCAAGAGTTGTGCCTTTGTCACCTTGCATTGTGTGTGGTGTGCAACATGGCACCTTTCCTCTTGGCCCATGTGCAACGCACGCAAAACTGATTGTGCAGGAGAAGCTGACCAAGCATTCTCCTCTTCCATGTTCTCCTTGCTTGCTGCGTAGGTGGAACGCCGACCATGCGCCTCTGCAAAGTGGCGTCAACTCCACCTCTTGTTGATCGCTTCTACACGGATGGCCGAGAACGTCTCCACCACACAAGTAGTCTGCTGCTGCTCTTGCTGCTGCGCTTGCTAAGAGCGCCACCTACTGCTCTCATACCATGTTGAACATGGTATGCTCTCCATCTTGTGCAAGCCAAATAGCACAAAGGTCGGTCGTGTTGCAAGCTTAGGAGAAGCCGAACGTCGCTCCTCCTCAAGATTGTATAAGGATGGCTAAGGACTTCTTCACCAATCCACCCTGCTACTGTTGTAGCTGCTGCTGCTGCTGTTGCTGCTCCAACAACACCGGCTGGACAAAGAACCTACTACTTTGATACCATGTTGGTTTTTGTGAGCTTGCAGAGACAAGGCCAGCGCGTTCTCTGATGTAGCAAGGGGGTCTCCTGCTGCCGTAGGATCTTTTATGCCCAACAATCATGCCTTGTACACTCTGTTGAGAAAGTAGCAGAAGCAAGAATTATGGAGTTGCATCTTGTTAAAAGTACAAGCATTTTTCAAGGAACAACAGCTATGCAAACAGCTCAGCAGTGTGCTCTGACATTACTCTTGGCCCTAAACTGGGGCGCAACGCCTTGCTAGGCCGTTAAGGCCGTCAGAGTAAGGGTCTCGGCACAGCCACCATCGCAACAGTGAACGGCCTTCAGGATGTCAGGGCGTCCTCCTCCCAGCCTGGCAGGCCTTGCCAGGCTTACAGGGGCCTTGGAGGGATTGACCTCCTACCAGGCTGGCAGAGCTTGCCAGGCTTATAGGGATCCTAGAGGGATCACCAGCATCGTCCTCCACCCAAGCTGGCACGCAAGTGCCAGGCTTACAGGGGTCTTGGGAGGAGCTCCAGCAGCATTGTTGTTGAAGGTGCTCTGGTGCTAAGGCATGGAGCCTTGCACGTGGTGTTGGAGTGATGATACTCGCAATGCTGGGATATTGAGAAGTGGCAGGACCTCCGCCTCTTATACTTGAGGTCCTGGCAAGTTGACCACCTGAACGAGAAGCTTCCTTCAGGCTGTTCAGGTCTGCTACCACCTATGCCTTACTCTGGAAAAGCTTCCATCCAGTGGAAGCTTCCTTTAGTTCTGGGATCTTACTGGTACCTATGCTGCTCCAGTGGGAAGCTTCCTCCTTTAGGAAGCTTCATCAGGTCTTCAGGTGTAACTTCACCTGAAGGTTGCTTGTTTATCAGGCCTTCCTATGCTAATCTTTGAACTCGCCATGCTGCAGCATCAGGCCCATTGATCAGGATCCAACTGAAGCTCGTACCAGATTGACCCATGAAGATCCAAGGGCTTGGGCTTCCTCCATGATTGAGGTGATGTTGTTCAAGCCTTTGTTCAGGGTGCATGCTGCCTGTCCAGCCATTAGAAGCTCCTCTTGACCTAAGTGCCTGTGCAACACTATGCACCTCTTTGCTACCAAAAAGCATGCACTCTGCATGCGCATGCTTTTCTACAAAGCACCTTTCATACCCTTTAAGGCTGCTCTCCAGAGAAAATATGGAACTTCTCTGTCAAGATTCTCAGCCGAGCCGTACCCGGTACATTCACGGAAACTTCCGTAAAATCCTTTCAGAGCATCCGATTGGAGTGTCGTCTGCGCCATGCTGAAATAGTAAATCAGCATACTTATGGCTCACTCTAGCACTATCCCTCAATAATTGTGCTGATGAATTGATGCTTGTAGACCATCGTCGAGAGGGTAGAAGAGGAGGAATGAGGCCGCTAACAATTTTTCTTAAACACTTGATTGCCCTTTCCGGCTCCACTTGGGTGCAGGCACTCCATTTGGATTTTGTTTGTGACTCTGTAGCTCAAAACATTCGAGCACTACTTTATCTTGGCTCCTTTTTGGCTCTTCATGGACTCCTGGGGCCCGTTTTTGGGTTTGGAGGTCATAGGTGAAAAAACAACTTCGGGTGAGGTTGGTGTCACCTTTCCCTTGTGGTCTTTTGTGGTTCCTTGTGGGTGAAGCAACTCTCTGGTTACATGCACCTTGCCCCTCAAGCACTAGGTTCTGGTTGTGTCCTGTTAGGTGGCGAATGCATGGTGGGGCGACTTTCAGGACCACCTGTTGGGACCGTTGCTGGGACTGCCGATGTGAGCACTGGCATGGGAGAGTACATAAGGCTGGTGCCTTCACTCATACCACAACTCAAGTGACTTCTCTTGCTGTCATGTTGGCCAACTGCTTTTGAAGTGCTGCACTTAGCTCCTCCAACCTGGCAGTCCAACTGCTGCTGTTGCTTCTAGCCATAGCTGAGACACGTTTCAATGCCCTCCCAGCCCCTATGACCAGTTCTTGGTCATTTTTGACTCTGCTCCTTGCAAGTAGGGCGTTTCTGCCCCTCCGAGACAGCTATCCTGGCTATTTTGTTGTCACTTTGATTGTGGTTGTTGCCAGTCCCGCTGCTGCAGTTTCAAGGACGTTTAGTCCCGTCCATGGCGTCTGTTGGCCATTCTTGGTCGCGTATGCTGAAGATTTGCGCGCCACTGTTGGGCCTCTTTCGTGCGTCCATGGCGTCCACTGTTGGGACTCTACTTCGTGGGTCGAAGCCGTCCGTGCTGGCTGCCTCCACGGCCATTCCACCGATTTCTTCCGTCAAACTTGGAGATCACAGCTCGTTGCCGAGGAGGGCAGCCTCATCCTCCATTTTTTCTTTGTTTTTTTGTTTCAGCTCGTACGCAGCTCGCGGGCTACGCAAGCTATTCGCGAGCAGCTATCATGTCGCCTCTTTTTTTTCCTGTTTGCTTCTCGCTCAAGCCCACCTGCCATGGTGGCAGCGTGGCTCTCTCCTCGCCTCCCTGGGCGACTTCACAAGAGGCCCTGCCATCACGGTAGGGCCTTGCCGTAGGACAGCCCGTCGTCGCGGCAGGGGCCTTGCTGAGGTCGAGCCTGCCGCCGCGGCAGGCCTTGCTGGCACAACTTGCCATCACGACGAGCTCGTGCGAGGCTTGCTTCGGACCTCTCCCCTCCCCCTCACTCAGCCGCTGTGCTGGCCTTGACAGGGATCCGTTTTGGTCACGCAAGCGAGCGATTTCGTCCTTTTTTTCCCTTTCTTTTGTCTTCTTGCTCGTCGTCGGCTGGTCTGGCCCATTTGCATGGGCCCGCCTGCCGAGGGCCTCCCCATCGCTTTCCGCCGCCATGTTGTGGCTTCGCGAGGAGCCCTATTGTCGTGGTAGGGTTCTTTTGTGGTCGAGGCAGCCGTCGCTGCAACGGCCCTGCCGCGGTCCAGCCTGTTGCTGCGGCAACTCGCGCTAGCCCAGTTGGCCATCGCGGCGAGCTGGTGCGAGGTCTGCTTTGGACCTCTCCCCTCCCCCTCGCTCGGTAGCCAGTCGTTGAACTGGCCCTGCTCTTGGGGGTCGTTTTGCTCGCAACAGTGAGCGGGGTCCTCCTCCTCCCCATTTTTTGTCTAAATCACCTGGCAGCCCACTCCAGTTGCTTTTTGCGCTCTCTTGAACAGTAGGACAGCTGCAGGTCAGAATTCGGAGGGGACCCATTCCAGTTTCAACGCAGCAGCAAATTGAGCTGCTTACAAAACTGGCTCCCACGCCCCCTTTTCTTTCCCACTGCTCCAAATTCGCAGTGTGCATGCAGTTACTGTAGCTCCTTGATGTCGATGGAGACTGCTCCAAGTGATGATGTCATCACTCAGCTACGACGAAAACTCGGCATGAAAGTTGTCAGGTCCACTTTTGTAAAACAGATTCGACAAAGTTGCTGCAAAATTCTGTAGAAACAACTGCCACTAGCTGCTTGTCCGTGATTGCAAAAAGACTCTCTACTATTGTTCTTGATGGAGCGGCCTTCCTCCATTTTTCTTTTCTCCGCCATCTTCGCCCGCTGACCTGCCGTAGTGGCGCGCCAGCTACGACAGCATTTCGAGAACATAGTGCGGTGGTCGCATTCAGCGCTGGCCAATCCACGAGAAGCTGTGTCAACCACCATTGTTATTTTCTTTTTGCTGCTCCATTCCAAGTGTGTAGTGCGAGCGCTAGTTGTGCACATGGACGAGAACGACAGCGGCTGCTCCTGTCGATGACATCATCACCCCGCGCCATTGCAAGTGGTCAGGCCGATTATGTCAAAAAGGCCCGACGAGAGCTGTTGCAAATGTTGCAGCAACATCTGGTGCTGCCAGCCTGTAAGGAGTTGTAGCAATGGACTCCGCCTCCATAGACTGTGGTCGACATCCAAATCCAGGAGAAAATTATAGCTGCCTTTGTTTATCTCTATTTCTCTCCCTTTCGGCTACAATCCTTGATGCTTTCGGATGAATTTATAGCAGGATCAAGAACACGTGGAGAGGTAGTCCAAATCTCTTCCTTTATTTAGGAGATTCTCTCCCCCTCCGGCCTGCTCCCCCTCATTGGTGAGAGTCTGGATCATGGTGGTGGCGCTCAAGGTCTCGCAAGTCTACTTCCACTTCGTTCACGAGAGCACAAGAATCTACACCGGCACTGCGTCCGTGGAGAATTGCCCTCTCAAGCATGCCACCTCCATGAGGTGGGCTTATTGCAACCGTAGATTGACTCCAACTTGCATGCCACCCAGGTTGAGATGGGCTTACTGCCACCACCTGCCAACACGGCACGAACGTAGTTTGTCGAGCACAACTCCATCACACATGCAACCTCCATGAGGTGGGCTTATTGCAACCACCTGCCGGCACAATAGGATTTGTTTTTTTGTGTAACTTTGCTCCATTGCAAAGGTTACTTCGAGGTCCGTAGAGGAATTTTCACTCCTCTTGGACATTGCATGCGTCCGAATGCCGTTGCGTAGTAGCATCGGCTCATGAGTGCAACTGCTGTCTTCCAGGTCGTCCTCGTAGCCACCTCTTTGAGGACCTTTTTTTGTTCCTCCCTTCCTTTTTTTCGTCCTCTTCTTCTTTTGCTTACTTTGCTGCCCAATGCGTGCTAAAAGGTGGATAGTGGAGATGCGGAACTGAAAAGCTGAGTTGCTGCTAAAACACTCAGCCATGTCGCCGTGGTGTTGACGCCGCTGACTTGTTGGTCGATGGTGGTGAGCTTCCACCTTGCCGCCTCTTCCACAGATGACATGCCGAATTGTTGAGAGCTATGATGCTCTTCACGTCAGAATGCTGCTCCTCACAGCTCGTTCTGAGAACATAAAAAATGGCATGATTTGCATGCCAGCCTCTCTATTAAATGTTTGTATTGCGTCATGCGTGTGAGCGTTGATGCAAAAGGCGCTTGCTCCTTGTCGTGCAGTTGGCTAGTGCCTTGTGTATTCACGTAGTTTTGTAATGATATGTCATGCATGTATACATTGATGTAGAGTGATCGCTAATCACGGCCTTACATGTAGTTCATAAGTCATGTTGATGGTGTTACATATGTAATGTATTGCATTCTCCAATGTCAATTTTACTCAAGCTTTTACTATATTTACCTTCTGACCTAATCATGCATCACAACACTTCACTAGTGCTGATTGGTTTGATTCAACACGCATGCACAATCGTGTTGTGCATTTAACACACCATTTTACAGCTTTAAGGTCCATTTCTCCTTTCATTATAATTCCTTAATTAATGTAGACTCTTTTCTTGGAAAACTACTTATTTCTTTGCAGAATCCTCTAATTGTGACACCAGATACGCCCCCTTGACTTGTAAAGTAGGCGTAATAATCATCTTCTGTGAAATTCCCCCTCAATTGGTGTGTTGATAAGGTTTGTTGTTGGTGAAAATGGATGAGAATGGGTGTTTTGGTGAGAGGTTTCATATCTAAAGAATGTTCTACTACAATCATGATGTCAGAGTAATTTAGAGGAAGCTTGTTGTTTCTCTCGGGTATGAAATCAATTGCCTCTTCCTTGACTTCTACATCCAAGACATTTTTGGGTAGACTTTAGGTTTTGTAGGTCTTTTATTGGTTTTCTTTGCTATAAAAAAGCTTTTATGGTGTCTTATGTCTCCTTGATGGATCATGGGTGACTTATGCCATAGAAAATGCTTAGGGGTATTCTTGGTGCATGTTGCTATATGCACTCTGAATATATGTAAAGGTGCTTTGGTTGTCTCGCCCTTCACTTGAAAGATTTTTGGATAGCTTAGTATTGGTTGAAAAGTTGTTGACAATGAGGAAACACTATTTTCTCCTTTCACCTCATGTTCTCAAAATGGAAGAAGGGCATAAAGCACCTTTTGGGTGTTGTGAACGTCATCTTGAATCTTAATTTTGTGAAGTTGACAGTTGACAAATTCAAAGGGAATGTGTGCAAGTTTGGTTTCTATAATCAGATTTAGGGTTGCATCACTCAATCGTCATCTTTGGGATCCCGTTTCTTCTAACAAGAACTTCTTATGTGTTAGGAATTCACAACTTGCTGTATGGATCTTGTATCCTGTCCTATTTGTGTGACCATGCTTGTCATGTTCCCACCTTGCTTTCTAATGTTGTTGTGTATTGGGTTGGTTTCAACCAACTTGTTTACGTGGGTCTAGCTTACTCGCAAGCTCGTTGGTGAGCGGGTGAGTCTTCTTTTGTTGGCTTGACCTCTTTTGTTGGCTTGACCTCTTTTGTTGGCTTGACCTCCTTGCCTGTTCAGCTGGCCGGAAGTTTTAGTCCCATGCTTTTCGTCATGGCGAGCTTGTTGCTTACTGTCGCCTAGGCATCTCTCACTGTTCAAACTCCCCATTTTCCTTAACTACATTTTCTCCTCTATGTTTTTGTGATTTCTTGTGCTATTGGAGATGATTCTTCACTTGCTCATTGATTTTTTCAAAAATCTTACTTCCGACCTTTTCTTAGCTCCATTTTAGTGGTCCACGCTTCTTGATTGTTATCTTTCTGTGAGTATTTAAGTGAGTTCTTTGGAGAATTTCTATTTGGAAATCTTTGCGACTTCAGAATGCCACCAAGAATTGCTACACGTCCAGACGTGAAGGCCAACTCGGAGCAACCCTTGCATTAACTTTCATGTGGAACTTGAAAATGTGCGAAGTCGTGGTAGAGTGGCAACGAGGTGGTGTGAAGGAGGCCATACACTTCTGGTAGTGTCGTGTGGCACTTTCCTCCTGTCATCGGGGACGGGGATGGGGATGTGTGGAAGTCCTACGTTGTTTTTGTTTTGCAGGTTGTGAATGAATGTTATGGTGTGTCTGCATTCGTTCCGGACGCTGTAGCTCAGATTTTGTCATGCTTTTTATTTATCTCGACTTCTTCTATCAATCTTGACTCTTTCTCCTACTCGAAAGGTCATCCCTCAAAGCACACATGACTGAGAATACCCGCGAGATCCGTTTATTCCTGTGAAGGGAACGCGGTGATGAGAGAATTACCGTCTCCTTCCCGTCTGCTGCCTGTCTCGGTTGAATTGGCGCCATTGCAATTAATGTTTTCCCTGACAAATCTGCTTTCGTCTGATCTGGCACTTGCGGTGCTTCGAACAAGTCGTGGATAGCGCTGGGTACGAGGCATCACAGCGGAAATTCACGTACCCTCCCCCCGAATCTTTCGCCGAACCTTGTCTCCTCCCGCCCCCCCCTCCCCGCCCGCCCCTCCTGCCAACCTTAGGCAACCTTAGGAATCCTGCACCGCCGCCGACCGACAGCTTGAAGGCTGCGGCTTGCAGGGGCGGTGCGTCTCCTTTCCGGGCGTGTATGGCCCACGGCTGGGAAAGCGTGTGCGAATGCGAGTCCCCCCACACTTTTGGTGACATCATTCATTTGAGGCTGGCGGAAGTTTCAAAGTCCATATGTGGGCTTAACTGGGCCCACCAACCTGCTTTTCTGCTGCCCTCGCCTACCGCTGTCCGCCAGGATGTAATCCCAAAACGACCCTCAAATCGAGAAAGCTGTCCGCCACCATCATCTCACGTGTTCGCACACAACCATCGGCAGAGTTACGAGGTACCCCGTTCCGGGTTTTCGAAATCACTATTGACCCCATTCGAAGGATTTTTATTAATATTCACCCCGTTGTTCAATGTTTTTCTTAAAATGCCCTAAATTCAAAATAATGATATCAGGACACCCCGCAGCCAGGGTGTCAATGACAAGGTACCCCGTCGGGTACACGGTCATTGTCCAGCAATTTCCATTTTGCGACTTCAATGCAATCTCTCAATGTAAAATTGTTATTGCTAACAAACATTTTTAAGAAGTTAAATGAGACCTTCCAAAAAGGCGGGGGGGGATAGGCGGATACATTGCAAAACGTCATTTGGGGATGGGGGGTTTAAAAAACTAACATGCGAGCAACTCAAAGACATCTGACGATAAGAGGCTTTTCAGTCTGTTTCTTATGACGTGTTCCGATAAACATGAAAAATGATAAAAATACCTTAGACGCCTCAATACGGAAACGGGGAATATTGTGTCGTTGCAATAGACCCCTCATGTCAGGGTATATTAAAATTAAGCAATCTATCCCGCGGGCCATCGCGGGATTTATTGTGACCGAAAGAGTAAAGACGAGACTTTTGGGGATAATCAAATGAAAGGCGGGGCGACCTATTATTTACTTTTCTGCTACTGGGGGTTTGACGAGTTTGGTTTCTGAACCCGGGGTATCTGGATATCTGCTTCACACAACCATCCAAGAGCACCAGTGGGTGAGTGAATTCGAGGGTGCGGGAAACTCCTATGCCCACTCACCCTCTCCCAGCCATGGCCGCGATTTCTCTGCCCTTTTCGGCCCAACAAGAGTACCGCCCCTTCACGACCTTGCCCGACTGCCTCATCTCTTGCTGCAGGCAAGGCGATGGCAGCAGGTTTGGCCCAGTATGGAGCAACGCGGTTTGCCACAACTGATTTGTGGGTGTCAACGATTTGTGGGTGTCAGATCGAAGCATGCGAAGCGGGGCAGGGTGTGGATACTGCAAGCCTGTGCACGAGGCATGTTCTTGCAGCCCGGGTGGCGGGAAATGGCGAGCCCCCTTCTCCAACCCCCCTCAAACGGTTCGCCCCTCCTGTCGAGGACCCGGTAGGATGCGTTTTTCTGGGGTTTTCCAGCGGCTGCTGTTTCAGCTTCCGTGAAATTCAGCACGCAGGAATCGCACCTGTTGTGACGATAAACCATCCCACCGCCATAGCCGTCGTCCGACTGGCGGTGAGCTTGGCGCTCTGTTGCAACAGGGAGGTTCCCTTCTGGAAAAAAATGTGAACTATGGCCACCGTCTTAGGACAACGTTGATTCCGAGTAGATCCCGAAAACCACACGGGCGATCCTCGAACGTGCTACAGAGCACTGAATGTGGATGGCCCATAGCCCTGTAGTAGGGAAAAATCAGAGCAGCCAGCCGAAACACTCAAACCTCCGTGTCAAGTCGCGATGTCCTCCCTCATGCTAACCATACCGCATGTGAGGGGCTGGCATGAGCCACGGCCAGGGCGGCAGGAGGGTGATTGTGACGCGCCATCCCGCCTCCTGCTTTTCGCGGACAAGACAGCACTTACGTGACTACTGTCCGCCGCGGGGCCTGCGACGCGGGAAGATCCCCGTGCCCGTTCCCTACATGGCAGATCACGTTGCTCATACTGTTTTCAGCGTTGTGTGGATAAGAGCACCCAGACGTCTAGCATTGTCTACGACTCGTAGGCGACTAGGGAGCGGAGTACAGCAGAGCAGGGAGGCCAGAGACGCTTTGCTTTGCCTAGGTCTGCCGGCCAAGGGAGCCAGAGCTAGGAGGGCTGCCCAAAGAAAACGGACCAACCTGGTCGTCCTGAAGGCATTCCGGCTCCTCACGGAAAACGAGCGCAGCGCGTGCTCAGCCCATACGCATGCATCGCCTGTTCTAGCGACCAAGGACGATGGACTCATTGCGCCGCGGGCGCAGCGTCGCAGCGCTGCGACGCGGACCGGCCACGCCGCCTCGGCCAGTAGCAGGCGCGAACTCGCGAACCGCTGCGGCCGGTGTCGCTGTGCGCGCCGTCATGGGATCGGACAGCGTCTTCGCTCCGCCCAGACT
>SZWC01012718.1:49377-71868 GCA_023375785.1 Penium margaritaceum | reverse complement strand
AATGCTTCAATATAGCATATGCAGAGAGAAATGACAACTAACAGGTCCAGGGCATAAATACCTGCCGCGGCGCACGGCGGGTGTCGCACGCGGCAGTCCAAGAGCTGTCCTAAAACCGGCCCAAAACCACTGTTCTGGCCGTAACTCTGCGCACAAATGTCAGAATCCTACGCCGTCTGAACCTAGACGTGCAGAATCAAAAGACGGACGCAGCGACTGGTCACATGCATGCATCCATCGACTGACAGTGAGTATACAGTGCAAAAACATGCAAATGGGCCTCATGCTCAGTCCGCCGAAAGACGCCTGCAAGACGTAGAAGGCACAGCAAGGAGTCCCGGTGACATCTGGGGCTCTGGAACAGTGGTCGGTGAGCTCCAGGGGGGTAGTCCGCCGCCTGTCGTCGCGCCGGTGTCACCAGGGCCGCCTGCCTCAGGGATCTGCATGAGTATGGACACGGCCGAGTGGTCACAGTAAACAGTACAGGAACGACACAAAGTACAACACTCCCCCATGACCCGATGGTACGCATGTCCATACGCGTGCAGCACAGGTACAACCACATAGTGAGTGACACAGACAGATGAGACGCCAACGTACGTCCCATTCTCAACCACTGTCACGCACGGGAAGAAGCCCAAAAGAACGAATGGCCACCAGGAACTTTCCGCGGGCGAGTGCCTTCGTCAAGAAATCAGCACGCTGCAAGTCAGTGCCAACCCACATGATGGAGATCACGCGTCGCTCTACCAGATCACGAACAAAGTGATGCTCAAGCGCAATGTGCTTTGTGCGAGCATAAAAATACTAGAGTTCTCCGCAATGGCGAGAGCACTCTGGTTGTCGCAACGCAGCACATTGGCGGGTACTGACTGTCCAACCTCAAGAAACAAGAGTTGCAGCCAAACTGCCTCAGCAGCCCCTGTCCCCAAAGCCACATACTCTACCTCCGACGAGCTACGTGCGATGCAGCCCTGCTTCCCACTTCGCCAAGACAAAGCGGTACCACCGAGCAGAAACACGTAGCCAGTGCGACTGCGCCCATCAGGGCTCCAAGCCCAGTCGCTGTCAGTGTAGCCGTCAAGGACCAACGAACACTGCCGACAAAAGCATAGTCCAAGACACGGCGTGGAGACCACGTACCGTACCACTCGCACAGCCGCGTGAAGAGCTCTCGCACGTGGAGCATGCGAGAACTGAGCGAGGAGGTTGACGGCAAACGCGATATCGGGACGCGTGGTAGTGGCTAGGAACATCAGAGATCCGATAAGACGGAGGTACAAGGTCACGTCCACTGTCTCCCCCAGCTGTGTAGGGTCATCCACCTTCAGGGCATCCTGCTCATCAGGTGTGAGGGGTGTGGAAGCAATGGGCACTGCACCAAGGAGGTCGCTAAAGCGCTCCCCCACGACTCGTGCGTATCGTGCCTGATGCAGCAACAGTGTCCGATGTCTGCGATCTTGCACGATCTCCATACCAAGAAACACCGATGCAGGACCGAGGTCCTTCATCCTGTAGGCGGTCTGCAGGACAGCCTTGGCCTCCTTCACGGCCTCCAGGGACGGAGACGCGATCAGAAGGTCATCAACATAGACCAGGATGGCGGTGAACCACTCGGGTGTCGGTAGGATGAAGAGTGAGGGGTCCACCTCGCTCTGTATCCTGCGCGAGTCAAGGTGCCAGTGATCTCCCGGTTCCAATACCATGGAGACTGCTTGAGGCCGTACAAGAACTTGCGCAAGTGCCAGACCTTGTCACCGTCCTCAAAGCCTGGTGGCTGAGCCACGTAAATCTCCTCATCCAAAGAGCCATGGAGGAACGCATTGTTCACATCCATCTGGTGTAGTTCCCAGTCATGTTGAGTCACTACACCGAACAGAGCTCGAGTTGAGGTCATGCCGCCGACAGGGACAAAGGTGTCAGTGTAGTCAACTCCCTCAATCTGAGAGAACCCCTTGACGACCAAGCAGGCCTTGTAGCGTTCCAATGAGCCATCCGGCTTCACTTTCTTGCGAAAGACCCACTTGACCTGAATCGCCTTCCTCCCAGGGGGAAGGTCGACCAGCTCGTAGACTCTGTGCTCTCGGATGGCGCGAAGCTCATCCTCGCAAGCAGCTTTGCAGGCCTCAGCATCCTGCGATGAGAAAGCCTCCCTCAATGTGCCCGGGTCAGGCGCCATAAAGGGGGAACTCTGCGTGGCAAGTGCACACGCCTCAGTGTCAAGTCTGACGGCTACGAGATCAGCTGCTGCGTCACAGGCGATATGGAACTCGCGAGTGACCAGGTCGTGCCCTATAGGACGCACTGGGTGTACCTCTGAAAGCTCAGTGCGGACACTCAGGCCTGAAGCCTTTGTGCCTGGATCACCGCTCGCGATGCTGCGAGAGGAACGCCTAGGTTCGGGACCCGACGCTCGCTGAGCTCCGGAATCTAGTGGTGGAAGGCGACCACCAGGCTCACGGGACTAACCGGAGGTCGAGGGGCGCACCTCAGGCTCAGGAACAGGTACGACCACAGGGACAGGTACGACCACAGCTGGTTAGGGCTGAGACGAGGCAGCCGAAGATGCCGTGCGAGGAGAAGCGTGTGTGGGGGACACTGAGCTCGGAGGGACAGCTGGCCCGAACACTAAGACAGGAGTGTCAAGCGACGTAGGGACAGGAGTGGCCTGGACTGGGTCAGACACCGGAGCAGGGGTGCCAGTGGACACAGGTGATGATGTAGGAGGACGTGTGAGAGCAGCGGTACCTGTGGGGTGTGTAACAGGCTGAGCAGGCGGGATCTCTGGACCAACGGCAATGATAGCCAGATCATCAAGTGCTGGAGATCGAGAGGGGACTCGAGCGGACACATCAGCCTGACGAGAAATAGTCACTGGCGGAGAAGTCTCCCCCATTCGCCGAGGACCCTCACAGGAAGGGACATGAGCTACGGAGAGCACTGAGATCGAACCCAGATCACGGTCGGTGAGAGACTAGAAAAACAGCACATCACGGGACTCAATGACACGACGGCGAGTGGGGTCCCAAAAGCGCCAGGCCTTCGACCGCGGGGAGATGCCGATGAAAGCACACAAGCGACCCCGGGGGGAGACCTTAGACCCGTGCTGGTCCTCAGTGTACCACACGGAGGCCAGGAAACCCCAGACGCGCGCGAGACGAAGATCAGCACGGTGGCCAAACCAGAGCTCGTACGGTGTAACATGTTCCGGAAGCGGACCATGCGGGAGGCGGTTCCAGACCCACGTCATGTAGGCAAAGCCCTCGAAGGCGAAGGACTCCGTGAGACTGCACTCAGACCGCATGGCGCGAACCGCATCCTCCATGGTGCGGTTCCAGCGCTCAGATACACCGTTCTGCTGTGGGGTAGTAGGCGCGGAGACCTGGTGAAAAATGCCGTGCTCATCAAAGAAGGAGTCCATCTCACCGAGGAGCTCGCCGCCACGATCCGAGCGAAAGGTATGTAGCGTGTGGCGAGACTGACGCTCAGCCATCACGAGCCAGAGCCGAACCGCAAAGGCGGCGTCGCTCTTCTCGCGCAGATTGTAGACCCACCGCATCCGGGTGAAGTCATTAGTCGGCGTCAGAACATACCGTCCCCTCTCGGACAGGGACTCGACCGGGAGAGGACCAAGCAGGTCCGAGTGGACCAACTCGAGTGGCCTCAGCGCTCGGGAACATGAAATCAGGATAAGTGCACCAGTGCATCTAACCCTGAGCGCAAAAAGACAGTCGGTCTTGGGTGGCTTCTCGAAAGAAGCCACGTCAAGACCAAGAGCGGACTGTGTCCGGATGAGCTTCAACACAGTGTCGGAGCCCACGTGACACAGACGTCGGTGAAGCAACCGCTGGTGTTCCGGGGATAGAATACCAGTGACAAAAACGCGGCCAGAGGAGGAGGGAGAGCAAGGGGAGGAGGGCCGAGCAATGTGGTACAAATCATCTACGACTGAGGCACGCAGGACAATTCTACGGATGTCAAGAGCAGTCACAGTCGCTGAATCAGCGGTATGCTCAACGGAGAGACCCATCAGGGTGCAGGCACGCACAGACAGCAGACTGAGCTCAAGATCACGCACAAACAGTACGTCAGAGAGATACAGGGGGCCAGACGGACCATCAAAGCATACAACCCCAACACCGTGGACCGGTAAGGACTGACCAGAGCCTGTACAAACAGAACGGACAGTCGTGACGGGACCAAGTACCACAAAGTCACTACAACGACACGTCATGTGGTGGGTGGCACCGGAATCGATGATCCAAGTGCCATCGGAGTCACGACTGGTGGACGTCACTGTACAACGAGAAATGGAACACTCGGCATCAGAGGGACGCAAAGCTGTTAGTGGTAGGGAACGACGTACATCACGAAGGTGAGACTCATGAATCCAGTCAGTGCAGTCAGGCCCATCATCATCACATGCGGACTGTGCTCCCCCACACGTGTCATCACGAGTCACGAGGATGGACGAACAAGCAGTCTGTGACCCACTCGATGATGACAACACACTCGCACCTCCCTAAAAGCGAAGTGCCAGAAGATGACGAAACTCGGCGATGGTGCGNGAACACTCGGCATCAGAGGGACGCTGAGCCGTCAGTGGGAAGGAACGACGTACATCACGAAGGTGAGACTCATGAATCCAGTCAGTGCAGTCAGGCCCATCATCATCACATGCGGACTGTGCTCCCCCACACGTGTCATCACGAGTCACGAGGATGGACGAACAAGCAGTCTGTGACCCACTCGACGATGACAACACACTCGCACCTCCCTGAAAGCGAAATGCCAGAAGATGACGGAGCTCGGCGATGGTGCGGTCACGTGGGTCTGGATCACTGCTGCTCACCGGTGAGGATGCAGGAACAGCTGCAGTCGTGGTCGCCGCACGTCCAGAGGAGTGTGCGGTCGACGTGCCGGACCCCGTGCGGGCAGCATGGGCAGCCTGAAGTCCGCGAGTGATGCGCTCCCAGTCAAGCGGCTGCTGGCACTCGGTGTAGCAATGGGCACCTCCACAGTTGTAGAAGTGCACGGAACGGCCACTGCTACCACTGGATGACGACTGCTGCTAACCCGATCCGCGCTTCCTATTCTTCTTCTTCCCCTGGGCGGCTGTGGCAACGCCCTGCGTCTGCGTGGGTGTAGACGGGGTCGAAGAGGAGGAGGAAGATGAGGTCGTGATGAAGGTAGATGAGGGTGACTGCATGAGGGAAGATGGTGGTGAGGCGAGGACTGCTGCAGCGAGGGAAGTCTCCTTATGTGCTACTGCTGCCTCGCGGGCCGACGTCACCTGGAGGAAACACTGGTGGGCCCAAGGGAGCAGCTGCAGGGTGGCTGAGAAAGGCTTGAGAGCAGCGTCTTTGTACCGTGTGAATATGTTGGTGTACTCCAGGCAAACTCTGAGCATGATCGTCCGAAGTGCCCACAGCTGTGTGCCCCCTGAGGTCCCCAGACACGTGTAGATACGCATGGCGCGTCACCAGTAATCCGCCGCAAGCTCCGCTGGTCCCTGACGGAGCGAGTGGAAAGCACGAATGTGTGACGCACGCGTGGCGTGCGTCTTTGCGGCTAGTAGGGACAATGTCAGATCCCAGCCTCCACGCGGATCAGCTCCGTTGCTTGTGCCAGCCTCGCCAAGGAAGGGGCGGAAGTCAATGATAGTCTTGCGTGGCATGGCGTAGAGAAGTCCTCGCATGGCCCTGGATGCTGTCAGCACCTGTGCTGGATCTGTAGGCTGGTATGGCCTGTGGTAGTAAGGCCACACTCCCTCGGAAGTGGCCCACACCTGAAACAGGATCTCCCTACAGTCAAATCCATCCTCGCTGATGTACCGTGGAGGTGGTGCCTCAAAGTCCTTTGGTTGCCGCTCCGTGGGGAGAGCAACCGCAGGCTGAGGAGGGCGAGAGACGGGGAAGACTCCTGGAAGGGGGTGATCACCGGGGAAGTCAGGTGACGGTCGTATCGGGGACACGGGTGGAGGTCGGATACCCGTCTGCAGCTGACGGAGGCGCTCCTGTAGGAGACGAATCTCCCGCTCCTTGGAGTCATCCTCGAAGCCTGGCATGAATGGCTCGTCATCAAGGACGTCCGTAGGTGGTGGGGAAACCACACCAGGAGGTGAAGCAGGCGGGGCACCTGTCACCGGCACCTGAGCCGAGTGCTGGGTGGAGGCCGCAACGGCGGCGGCTCCCTCAGAAATCCGCGGAGGAGCCGTGGACTGAACGCGTAAGAGCTCAATCAGCGTGCGGATCGCGTCAGTCTGCTCTCGCTGCAGACGACGCATCTCCTCTTGCTGGCTGCGCAGGTCTTCAATGGCCTGCGAGCGAGGGCTCAATACTCCTGAAGAAGAGGAGGAGGGATCACCTGGTCCCTTGTCCTTGTCGTCGGGCAAACTCATGTCGCCGCTCACTATGGGACGACAGGTCAAATTTGCCGGATTTCAAAACCGTCTGCGTTTCTCGAGGAGTTGAAATGTTGGCAACGTTTGACTTTCCTAGTGAAAATTTGGCTGAGTGTAATGCTAACGTCAGCAAGTGGTTGCTGACGTCAGCACGACTTGATGACATCAGCAATCAACAATGCTGACATCAGCTCGTCCCGTTCCCCCTTTTGTTTTTGTCACAGTTCTGCTGCTATGCGATGGCGCGCGATAGCTCTATGGAAGCTACGCAGCAGCTTCCGCCCAGCTGCTGCTGCAGCTGTCAGCTGCAGCAGCGGCTGCATAGCTGCGTGTGCAGCGGTGGCAGCAGCAGCTGTGCTGCCGCTGCTGCTGCTGCGCGCGGCGCTGTTGCTGCACGCTGTAGCTACTGCTGGCTGCTGCCGCCGCGCGCTGCTGCTGCTGCCACTGCTGCGCTGCTGCTGCCGCTGTGATTGCCACTGCTGCTGCTGTGCCGCTGCCGCTGCTGCGCTGTTGCTGCCGACACTGCTGCTGCGGTGTTGCTGCCGCCGCTGCTGCCACGCTGCTGTGGCGGCCGCTGCTACTGCGCTGCTGCCGCCGCCGTCTCTGCTGCTACTGCTCTGCTGCTGTGGCTGTGGAGGGAGGGGCGGCTGCACGCACCGCAGCCGCCACACACCTCTGCGTGGCGGCAAGCGCCGCAGCTGCTGCCTCAGCAGCTGCGATCTCACGTGGTGGGTGGAGTACGTGGACGGTGACTGGCCGTCTTCAACAGGTCCCAAAAGGTCTGCTGCACCGGTGACTCTCACTGCTGCTGCTCTGCTTCGTCTCTGCTGCACAGCTCAGTGAGAACTGTCTCAGTGCTCTGATACCATAAGAAAGTGCGTGGAAGCCTCCTAGCAACACAGCCGTTGACCGGGCGTCAGTGCCTGGTCAGACGGTGACGATAGTCACAGGTCGTACACACAACGGCAAGGGTTTGGCTAGGAGACACAAGGCACAGTGTCAGAATGCTTCAATATAGCATATGCAGAGAGAAATGACAACTGACAGGTCCAGGGCATAAATACCTGCCGCGGCGCACGGCGGGTGTCGCACGCGGCAGTCCAAGAGCTGTCCTAAAACCGGCCCAAAACCAATGTTTTGGCCGTAACTCTGCGCACACATGTCAGAATCCTACGTCGTCTGAACCTAGACATGCAGAATCGAAAGACGGACGCAGCGACTGGTCACATGCATGCATCCATCGACTGACAGCAAGTATACAATGCAAAAACATGCAAATGGGCCTCATGCCCAGTCCACCGAAAGGCGCCTGCAAGACGTAGAAGGCACAGCAAGGAGTCCCGGTGACATCTGGGGCTCTGGAACAGTGGTCGGTCAGCTCCAGGCGGGTAGTCCGCCGCCTGTCGTCGCGCCGGTGTCACCAGGGCCGCCTGCCTCAGGGATCNTGTCCTAAAACCGGCCCAAAACCACTGTTTTGGCCGTAACTCTGCGCACACATGTCAGAATCCTACGCCGTCTGAACCTAGACGTGCAGAATCAAAAGACGGACGCAGCGACTGGTCACATGCATGCATCCATCGACTGACAGCGAGTATACAATGCAAAAACATGCAAATGGGCCTCATGCCCAGTCCGCCGAAAGGCGCCTGCAAGACGTAGAAGGCACAGCAAGGAGTCCCGGTGACATCTGGGGCTCTGGAACAGTGGTCGGTCAGCTCCAGGCGGGTAGTCCGCCGCCTGTCGTCGCGCCTGTGTCACTGGGGCCGCCTGCCTCAGGGATCTGCACGAGTATGGACACGGCCGAGTGGTCACAGTAAACTGTACAGGAACGGCACAAAGCACAACACTTTGAACTCGTCGATGGAGTTCGCTGAATGGCGTTCTCAGTCCGCGTCAGGGGTTTACCCCCTTCGCAGGACTAAGGGGCAATCGTCATCAATGATCCAGAGCAGGGAGACTCGAATGTTTTGAGTCTTCGGAGGCCCATTTCCGTTTTTAGCCTTACCCCTCGTTTTGGGACCCAGACCGGGGGTTTCCACTTCAAACTCGTGCGTTCGCACAAGTTTTCCGGTTTCAAAATTCGTACTTTGTCCTAAACGAACTCGAGTTTCGTTTTTGACGCGTCAACGCGAAATCATCGCGTGCGAGGCATGATCGGCGATTTCGTGCCAACTCCTCTCGTGCGCTCCCCTCGCTCCTCGCTCTCACCCTCCCTTCCCCTATCCCACGTCCTAGCTTGCTCTCTTGCAAGGAGGGTGAGGGGGAGTGAGGGCACGAGGCTACGAGGCCTTGCCCTCGAGGCCCTCGTGCCCCCTCAGCCGCCGATCGGGCTGAGGCCGCGATCGGTGGCTGGCGGCTGGCCGGCTGGTGGCTGACCGGTCACTTGGCCGACCGCCGGCCGTCCAGCCGGCCGGCAGTCAGCAGGCGGCCAGTAAAGTGCTGGCCGACGGCCAATCCTTGCTGACGCAAGGGGTGCTGCGCAACCACCCCTCACTTCAACAAGGAGGGAGGGCCAAACCAGGCCTCCCTTTACACAGAGGAAGAGATAGAGTTGAATGCAAGTGCGCCAGGCGGTAGCTTATCTGTCCAATCGGTACCGTGCGGCTCCCACAAAATGCGGAGGAGTCGTTCGAGCACTTGATTGGTCCGCTCCGTTTTTCCATTTGTTTAATAATGGAACAACATTCATAGGTAGATCCGACTTCCACAAGGCGTCATCAGTTCGTACCAAGAATGGTTTGTGAAGCAAATGACTCTGTCACCGATGATTTTACGTGGCACGCCATGCAGCCGTACAATCTGATTCATAAACAACTGCACTCTTCCTTTTGTGGTGACCGTGGTCGTTGTCGGCATGAAGTGATTCTAGAAAATATATCCACCACGGCGAGGATGGCGTCATATCCATTGTAATAGGCGAGCACTTTAATCACTACATGCCCACGCAACATGTAGGGGTTGAAGAAGACCAGGTGGTCTCGTGCAACGAGATTTTTGTCTCTGATGGGAGTTGTATGATTTACAGAAGGTTGACGCCTCGGTTTGCATCTTGTCCCACCAGTAATGTTTCGCTAACTTCCTTGGTGTCTTGTATAAGCCAAAGTGTCCACCTGAACCGGTGTAATTGCGTTCTTCTAATACACTTCTCTGCTACTCCTCGTTTGATGGAACGATGACTTGGCAACCGAATATTCATCGTTGGTAGGGGTCTTTGAACAACAAATTGGTTTTCTCATTCCCGCCAAACTCCTTGTAACCTTTTGCGAACAGCCTCCCAATGTACGTGTCTCATGCGACAAGAAAACCTTTTCATCTCGGTCATAAAATCCGGTCCCCGATTTACTAAATCCGCTAGATTAGTTTCTCTAGGCCGGTCAAAGTTACACTCAAGGGGACTCCATCCATCAAGTTTGTTGATGGTTCAGATTGGACAAAGACTTGAGGTATTTCAGGGCCTGATGGTCGGTGCGGATGATGCATCGCTAGCATTCCACATAGCGCCAACATTTCTTGAACGTGTGCACTACTTCGATATTTTTTTGCACACTTCATGGTTGAGTTGTAGTCTGCGTAATGTTCTCGACATGTACATGACCACTTGTTCTCTGCCGTCTTTGTCTTAGAGGAGAGCGTCTGCGATGGATTGATCGGACATTTAAGTGGCCATAGTGTAGTCCACCATGGGATCTGACGATCATGAGGCTGGCGTTGAGGTCGGAAAATTTCTCAAATAGTTGAACGCTTCTTGTTTAATGTTCCTCCAATTCCACTTGGTCAGTTTCCAAGTGAGATCGGAGAGAGGCAGTGACACTCAAGCGTGGTTCTCTATGAATCGATAGTAGTTGTAGAAGCCCAAAAGTACTTAAACTTCCCAAGCATTTGTGGCAGTCAGTCAATCAGCGACCGCATCTACCTTTTTTGGGTCCATGGTGACCCGTCTTTCGCCGATGGTGTGGCCAAAAAAGTCAATCAAGAGATGACCAAAGTCGCACTTCGAGAGTTCTCAAGAAAGTTTGAGAAATTTCAAAGATTCCCATTGTTCTCATCCGACGTGTGGTTGGTCACCAAGGTGTCATGGAGGTACGTGAAGAGAAAGTCATCAAGGAATGGGCGGACCATGTTGTTCATCGCCACCATGCATTTTGCAGAGGTGTGTGCAAGTCAGAACAGAATCATCGCAAACTAAAAGTGCTCGTATATAGTGCAGAATGTTGTTTTGTCGATGTCCTTATCAGAAATGCGGATGTGATGACAGTTGTGTAGGTCAGTTTTGCTGAAAACTTGGGCCCAACGGAGTTGGTCAAAAAGTTCTAATGGTCAAGGAATAGAGTAGCGGTTCTTGATGGTGATGTCATTCGATGCTCGGTAGTCCACGCACATTTTCATCTCTCCAGATTTCGTTTTTACGAGAAGTACAGGTGCCACATATGGCGACGTGAAAGGTGCGACAAAACCCTCAATGAGCATCTTGTCTAGTTGCCTCTTGAGTTTGCTCAGTTCACAATCGCTCATCCGATAGGTCATCTTCTTCGTCAGTCTGCTACCCAGATTCAGGTATGTTTGGTGGTCAATGTTTCAATGTGGAGGTAACCCTCGGGGTAGTTTGTCAAGAAAAGCCCCTTTGCACTCCTTGATGTGTGTTGCAAACCCTTCCAATACTTTTGCAAACTTCTCAGGTGTCGAGGGCATCGTCATCGTCTTGGCAGCTGTAATTTCCTGTGCTTCTCCTACTTCCACATGGACATGCCACGCTTCAACTACGCGCTTCAGGTACCTCTTGGCCAGGTCCAGGGATACCAATTGGCATTTTGTGGCTTCCACAACTTCTTCTGCTGCTTCCACCTCTACTTCTTCCCTTAGCTGCCGTTGCACTGTGGTTCTCTTGACCAAAGATAGGTGTTTTTTCCTGCCAGCGATGCTGATGTACACCGACCCACTAGTCCAATCCACCTGTGGATTGTACCAATACTGGATATCTGGCTCGAGGATGACTTCGGGGTCGCTCATCAAACACGTTCTCCATACCGTTACATCCTGTACGTCCCCGATTTGTATTTAGAGTGGTTCATGAAGTCCACGGATCTACAAGTGTCCGTTGACAATTTTTCAAACACTCCCAATTTGGTTTGTAGACCCAATTTCACAACCCTATCGTTGCTTACAAATCTGTGAGAAGCTCCTCCATCCAGTAGTGTCGTTACCAATATGTGACTCTTGGAACCCCTCAGTTGCACTCGTAACAATATCGCCAATTTTCAATCCTCATATTCCTCGTGAAACTTTGCGATCTCAGGAATCCTCGTCGGCGACGATGTGAACCGTCGGATGAGTGATCTGTCGGCGTAGAATTTCCAACTAGACACGACCCTCACCGCTTACTCATGCCCTTTCCCATTTCCAGGCTCCCCATTTTTTTCACCACAACCTCCCCCCCTTTCTGGTTTGCCGATCTCGTTTCTGATAGCTACACGCAATATGACCTGAATTCTCGATAGTCTAGTAGATCCATTGATCGCGTTGATCGAGAGAGTCAATCTCCATAGGGACAAGGTTTCTGTTGACTTCAACTTTCCTCCACCACAATAAGGGGTGACCAGTCATTAGATTCCACCATCAGAGTGATGTAGTTGGCACTGTCAATGCGATCGGCTGCTCCAATCATCCGCGGAAAGTTGTCATGGATCCCAAAAATGGCGATTGCTCACCGAATATCTCACTTGAGGCCATTGATGTAGTGGAAAAACAGTTTGACACGAACAAGATTACTGCCGGTGGTGATTTTGTAGAAATTCCAAGTGTACTCTGTCACACTAGACTGCTAATGCAAATGCTAGAGTCTGTGCCGTCCATCGGACTTCTTGTCAAGACTCCTAGAATAAGCAAGAGTAGCACGCGTGAAGTCACTCCTTGTTTCCGGTGGCGTGAAAGAGTCATGCCACGTTCGATTAATCTACAGGAGAGGCACTACTCCTCCACTTAACGATGTGAGAGCGGTCGCGTGAGCCATTGATCCAGCTCCGCCGATCTCTTGCTGTCGCCGGATGGTCTTTAGATCCGACCACCAACTCAAAGCCATGTCAGGCAAAATCAAAGCCATGAGGTCAGTTTTCTTCTTGCCATTGTTGATCCCGGCAGCGGCAAAAAAGACCTCCAAACTCATCTGCCACATCCTGACCATCGGTCCCTTGGAGTTTGTGGGATCAAATGGCTTGGGGAGTATCAGTTGAAGCTTGGGTTCACTGAAGAGTTGTAGATTGTTCTTGGTGAGCACTGCTTCATGCGTATGATAAATCTGAAGCTCTTTCATCACCAGGTTGAGTTGTTGGAGCAGATGGGTATTGAGGCTCTCGAGTCACAAGAGCATGAGGTAAATGATTTTGTTCATTGGCTCTTTTCGGCCGGAGCCTTCCATCATGCCAAGTGTCAGCCCAATCAGCAGCGGCAGATGCAAAGGATTTGCCGAGACCGAGGGATCTTTCACCAGGTTGGCCTTCGAGTTTGTCGGTGCTCTCCCATTTTCCGTAAAGATTTTTGCAACTGTCTCGTTTGCCTAGAGTGCGTCAGTGTTGACGTGTTATTCATCCTCCATCGTCGGAGTACTCGTATGAGACTATTGCTCGTTGCTAGTTGTGCTTGCTTCACTCACCATCTTCTTTGCAAGGTTTCCGATCTTCTACGCAATACAGATGTGATGGGGAATCGTGCAAGGTTGTCACCAAGTAGTTGATAAGTTGGTGGACCATCCAACGCCACTGCCCTCTGATGCCAAGTGTTATGATTAGCGGATCGTAGGTGATTTACAATGATGAGGTATGGGGCAAAAAACGATTCGAGGATTTGGGAAAATGGATAAATTGTATTACGCAGTGGTGTAATTTGATGACACATGTTGAGTGAGGTGAGCACATGTTTCTAGTGCCGAGAATGAGAATGAGGCACATGTCAAGTCCTCAACGCTCGAGCCATACGACGTGTGGGAAGTTGTGCCATGAGTGGCTGCTTGAAGGAGCTCCCCCAAGAAGTCAGGGGGCTTTTAGAATATCAAGGTGCATCTATACAAAAAATAACACTGTCCAGAAGTTGAATGGAAAACATTAAAACATTGATATAGTTCAGGACACTTTTGTCCACCTTCTGGAAGATGGTCAAGGTTGTCAAACCCTTCTAAGACGGGACACTAGCCGAAATGCTCTCAGCCAAACGGCTTAAAAATCCTGACTTCAATGCGTGGTGGGCCATGAATACAATGACAGAATTACCGACTCACGAAGACTAAGGACTTGTGTACTTCATGGATGTAACAAAAAGGACTTTCGCGACAAAAACTCTATCTACAGTGAGTTCTTTTGTCCACCAACAGCCGACCGCATTTTTTTCCAGACATTTATTTCTCCATTTATGTTGCTTCTGGGAGACATGCCCTTGCCGAGTACAGTGATTCTTGCGGACGCTACTCCCAGTTTGAGAAAAAATTGAAAAACGTCATGTAGCAACCAAGGTTTTTTGCAAATCAGCTGCTGGACATTGCAACCAAGCACGTGCATAAACAGGTGACTTCTCTTCGGATAGGAGGGGAAATGCTGAGAATTGTCTGTTTCAAAGCTGTATAACATGTTTAAACCCAGCTTTGGTGTACTTCTACATAACCTCAATGCACGCCCACGTGCAACCAATGCCACTGGTTAGGGTTCGGGCTCCTCCCATACCTTCTGGCAGCGGGGTGTAAGAGGTGTTTTGTGCAAAAAATGTGGAGTTTATTCTCCTAATGATATTCGTCTGTGCCGAGAAATCTTTCGGTGTAGTCAAAATGGAATTGATACATGTAAAATGTTTGGATAGTCAACAGTGGATGGTGGGCTTACCCAGGTCGGCCATGGTGTCGTGGTAAGTGCCCCTTTGGATTACGTGCATGGGGGGGTCATAAATAGATGGAGGGGCATCGTCTAAGAAGTATGAACACCTTCAAACTTCAGAGTGTGGAAAGATCACAGAAGATTAGCATATGTCACTCGCCATGACCAAAGCACTACACTTTGAGTAGTAAACATTGACGAATCAAAGCAGGAGTTCAAAATGAGTGAAGGAGGCAGTGAAATTTCAAGGATACTAGGTATACAAAAATTATTACAATATCAATGATTAGCGTCATGGTGAGGCGATTGTGCATAGTGCCCGGCCAAAATGCACATTGGTCCATATGTAGATGTGTGCACACACGTTTCATTTCTTGCTCATGTCTCGAAAGTATTAGACATGCATGACGTTTGTGAAGGCACAATAGCAGTAAAACAGTAGCACAATGTTAGCAAAATGGTATCGCAAGGGTAGCACAATGGTAGCAGAATGGTATCACAATAGCAGAACAATGATAGCACAATGGTTGCACAACCATGGCATAAAGGTAGCCCAATGGTAGCAAAATTGTAGCACAATGACCGTACAACATCAGCAAAACCATAACCCAATGGTAGAACAATAGTAGCACAATGGTAGTGCAATGATAGCATAGTGGTACCACAATGGTAGCACGATGGAAGTACAGTCAATGAACAAATGCAGCATGATGGCAGTATGATAGTAGTAGAATGGTAACTAATGGTAGCAACATGATTGAAAAACTGTAGCACAGTTGTAACACAATGGTAGCACAATGTCAGCACAATGGTATCATCATGGTAGCACAATGGCAGCACAGTTATAGTACAATGGTATCACAATGGTTGTACAATGGTAGCATGAATACATCACAATGGTAACACAATTTTAACACAATGGTTGCACAGTGGTAGCACAATGCTATCACAATAGTAGCACATTGGTAACACAATGGGAGCACCATGGTAGCACAATGGTAGCATATCAGTAGCACAATGGTAGCACAACGGTAGCATAATGATAGTACCATGGTAACACAATGGTGGCATAATGGTATCAAAATGATAGCACAATGGTAGCACGGTGATAGGAGAACGGTAGCATAATGTTGTCACAGTGGTGGCACAATGGTGTAGCACAATGATAGCACTATGGTAACACTATACTAGCTTAATGGTAGCACAATAGAAGCACAATAGTAGAATAGTGGTAGCACAATGGAAGCACAATAGTGTCATAGTGATAGCACAATGGTAGCACAATAGTAGCAAACAATTGGTGGCACGCTGGTAGAATTATGGTGGAAAAACTATAAGAAAGTGGTAGCACAATGGTTTCATAATGGTAGCATGATATTAGCATAATCATTACACAATGGTAGCACGATGGTAGCATTATGGCATCATGTTTGTAACCAATTGTACCACTATGGTTGGAAATGGTAGCACAATGATAGCACAACTGTAGCACAGCGGTTGCATAATGGTAGCACAATGGTAGCGCAATGGTAGCACAGTGGTAGCAAGATGGGAGTACAATGGTAGGAAAATGGTAGCACAGTGGTCGCACAATGGCAGTACAATAAGAGGACAATGGTAGAAAAATGGTTGCACAATGGAAGCACAATGGTAGCACAATGGTAGCACAATGGCGGCAACGCGGAATCATAATGATAAGCAATGGTAGCACCATGGTAGCACAACAGTAGCACAATAGTAGCATAATGGTAGCACAATGGAAGCACGATGATAGCACAATGGTAACATCATGGTAGCACAATTGGAGCACAATGGTGGGACTTTGGTAGCACAATGGTAGCATAATGGTAACCGATTGTAAATTGTATTTGATCTACGGAATCTTTCTTATTTGCTAATTTCAGTATATTGCATTCTAGTGTACCCTTAGTTTTGTTTTCTGATTGCCTCGTGACATCTATCATTGGATGACATGACATGTTAAATGCCCGATTCCAACGATGGGAACAAAAAACTACCCACTCAAATGCTTTATCATTTGAACAACCATATTTTTGGCAGGTTGAGCGGTCGAGGTTTTGTCCGCTTGACCGGCCGATCGTATGTTTTGCCACCAAACTCATGGTGGGACCTGAACCCAAAAACAAGGATACAAAAACAAAAAAACTGAACCAACACATTAATGTATGGAGTTTCCTCATAGGAAAACATGTATCTTTGAATACATGAAGTAAAATTCAGAGGACACACTTGATATTCGATTGATGAGCTTTGACATTAGTTTTAAAGCATATGAATTTCAACACAAGAAGCATTTTTAAAACTTGCACTGACTCAAAAAAAGGCAACATAAAGAGAGCACTACGGTAGAACAGTGGTAGCACAATGGTAGCACAATGGTAGCACAATGGTAGCACAATGGTAGCATAATTGTAGCACAATGGTTGCATAATGGTATCACAATAGTTGAAAATGGTTGTACAATAGTAGCACAATGGTAGTACAATAGTGTCATGATGGTAGAACAATGGCTGCACGATGGTAGCATGATCAAAGCACAGTCCGAGAACAATGGTTGCATAATGGCATCATGGGTTGAATAATGGTAGCACAGTAGGAGCACAATGGTAGAATAGTGGTAGGACAATGATAGCACAATGGTAGTGCAATAGTAGCGCAATAGTGGCACAATAGTAGCACAATGATTGCATAACAGGAGAACAAGAATAGCACACCAGTAGAAAAATGGTAGCACAATGGCAGCACAATGGTATAACAATGGTAGCAAAATAGTAGCCCAATGGTAACACAATGGTGGCATAATTGCAGCACAATGGTAGCACGATGGTAGTACAATGGTACAACAATGGCAGCACAATGGTAGCAAAATAGCATAACAATGGTAGCACAATGCTTTCATAATGGTAGCACAATGATACTATGACAAAAAGCACAGCGGTAGTACGATAGTAGCACAATGGTAGTACAAAAGTAGCACAATGGCGGCACAATCAGAACACAATGGTTGCATGATCGTACCACAATGGCTGAACAATGGCAGCACAATGGTAGTAGGATATTACCACAATGTTAGAACTATGGTCGCACGATAGCATAAAAATTGTAGCACAATGGTAGCGAAATGGAGTTACAATGGTAGCACAATGGCAGCACAATGAGAGAAAAACATTAGTATAATGAAAGCAAAATGGTAGCAAAATGGTAGCACAATGGTACAACAATGGTAGCAATATGGTCTTACAATGGTTAAAAAATGATAGCAAAATTGTAGCACAATGGTAGCATAACAATAGCAAAATGGTAGCACGATGGAAGCCCAATAGTGAGACAGTGGTAGCACAATGGTGGGACAATGGTAGCACAATGGTAGCACCATGGTAACACAATTGTAGCACAATAGTAGTACAATGGTAACATAATGCTAACATAATGGTAGCACATTGTTAGCACAAATGTAGCACAATAGTAGTACAATGGTATTATAATAGTAGCACAATGACTACACCGTGAAAGCACACTAATAGCACAATGGTAGCGTAATATTAGCACATTGATAGGACAATGGTAGCACTATGGTAGCACCATGGTAGCACAATGGTAGCACAACGGTAGTATAATGGTAGCACAATGGTAGCAAAATGGTCGCACAATAGTAGCAAACTGGTAGCACAGTGGTAGCGTAATGGTAGCACAATGGTAGCACAATGGTAGCATTGTCGAAGCATAATGGTATTGCAATGGTAGCACAATGGTGTCATAATGGTAGCACAATGAGAGAACTATTGTAGCACAATGGTAGCACAATAGTAGCACATTGGTAGCACAATGGTAGTACAATAGAAACACAATGGTAATCCAATAGTTGCACACTAGTAGCACAATAGTATCAAAATGATTGCACAATGGTAGGACACTGGTAGCACAATAGTAGCACCATGGTAGCACAATGGTAGCACCATGGTAGCACAATGGTAGCACCATGGTAGCACAATGGTAGCACCATGGTAGGACAATGGTAGCAGATCAGTTGCACAATCGTAGTACAAGGATCACAATCATAGCACTGTGGTAGCACAAATGGTAGCATAGTGGTGGGAAAATGTTAGAAAAATGAAAGTTTAGTGGTAGCGTAATGGCAGCACCATGGTATCAAAATGAGAGCATAATGGTAGCACATTGGTAGCAAAATAGGAACGCAACGATTACAACACAAAAGAAAATTGGTAGCAGAATGATAGCACAATGGTTGCTCAATGGTTGCACAATGGTTGCTCAATGGTTGCTCAATGGTTGCTCAATGGCAGCCCAAGGGTAGCACAATGGCACCAAAATGGTAGAAGAATGGTAGCCTAATTGTGGCACAATGGTACCACAATGGAAGCACAATAGTAGAAACATAGTAACACAATGGTAGAACAATGGTAGCACAAACATAGCAAAATGGTAGCACAATGGGAGAGCAATGATAGCACAATGGTAGCACAATATTAGCACAACTGTAGCACAACAATATCATAATGGTAGTACAATAATAGCCTGATGGTGTAAACTATATTAGAATATCCAAGCATTGTCTAGGCATTTCCAGGCATTGTCATACATTGCTCAGACATGGCCAAGCATCACCATTCGTTGCCCACGAGTGACCAGACATTGTCAAGGCACTTTTTAAACATTTCTTGGCATTTTTGAGGCATTCGAGGACATTGCCAAGCATTTCTATGCATCACCAGGAATTTCTAGGCATTGTACTGTCATTACCCAAGCATAAATGGGTATAGAAAGACATTTCTAGGCATTGCACAGCATTGACCATGAAGTACCCAGCTTTTCCCAGAAACTGCTATGTATTGCTAGGCATTGCCAAGCCTTTTGAGGCATTGAAAGGCATTGCCAGCCATTGCCAAGACACTGCTAGGAATTTACAGGAATTTCCCAAGCATTCAAGGCATTTCTAGGCATTTCCAAGGCATTGTGAGGCATTGCCATGCATTTCCAGGAATGTCTAGGCATCAAGTATTGCCTAGGCACTGAGTGTTGTCCAGGAATTTCCTGGTACTTCCTGGCATTGTTAGGCATTACCCGAGCATTACCCATGCATTTCCTGGCATGACTGGCATTGCCCATTCATTTCCACGCAGTATCTAAGCATTGTTGGGTATTACCAAGCATTGCCGAGCATTGCCGAAGCATTTTCAGGCATTACAAGGCATTTCCTAGGCATTGCGAGGCATTGCCAAGCATTGCCCTGGCATTGCCCGACATTGTGAGGTTTTTTCCAGGCATTTCTAGGCATTGCCCATGCATCACCAAGAATTGCCAGGCATTTCCCAGACATAGCCAAGAATTACCAAGGCATATTCCAGGGTTTTCTAGGTCTTTTGTGTCATTGCCATGCATGACCCAGGTATTACCAGGCATTGCGAGACAATGTGCGTGCATTGCTAGGAGTTAACAGGCATTTCTTAGGAATCTACAAGCATTGCAAGATATTATTAGCAATTACCAGGCGACTTCCAAGAATGGCCAGGCATTGCTAGGCATTGTCAACGCATTTCCAGGAATTATCTAGGCATTTTCAGGCATTGCCAAGCATTTCCCAAGCACTGCGCGGCATTGCAAGGCAATGTCATACATTGATAGGTAATGCTAGGAATTTCCCTATAATTACCTAAGCATTGCGAGGCATTGACTAGGAACTTCCAGGCATTGCCAGTCGTTCCCACTCATTGCCATGCATTGCCAGGAAATGCTCATGAATTTCCTAGGTTTTTCCGAGCATTATCCAGGCAATGCTCAGGCATTGCCAGACATTTTCCAAGCAACGGCCTTCATTTCCACGCACTTCCTGAAAATTCTGAGCAATCCTTGGGCAGCCCAACTTCTAGGGAAACTTCCATCCTAGCTTTGAACCCAACATCAAACTGACCTTCCATTCATGTTTTCAATCCAACCTTCAATTTTATCTCAGAAACAACCTTCCACCCAACATCCAACCCAATTTTTAGCTCCACTTCTGACGAGCTGTCTAACCCAAATTCCAGCACCACTTCCACTCCAACCTCCAATCCAACTTTAAATCCAACTTCCAACACAACTTCCAACCAAAATTCTAGGCCCAATTCCAGCCCAATTTATAACAAAACTCGAACCCAAATGAAGCACAACTTGAGCTCAATCATATCTTAACACAAAAGCAACTAGAGCCTAAGTAAATCCCAATAACTGCCAAAACTATATTCAAATGCAGCCCAAGAAGGGCCAAATGAATAGAGAACAATAAGAGGTAAAATCAAGCCTACGAGGGTCAAAGTACTGCCAACGTGTAGCCAGTATAAGACCCAACTAGATTCCAATCAGAGCCTAAGGAGAAACCAACATGTTTTCAACTAGGGGTAAACTAGATCCCAAGTAAAGCCAAAACATAGTCCAAGAACATCCATGCATTGAATACATAGAGCTCGAATAGACCACAAGTAGATCTTAATAGAGGCTCACTATTGTCCTATTACATTTAAACTAGAGCTAAAGTGGAGCTTAAGCGGAATCCAACCAAGGCCCAATGAGATTCCGACTATAGGATAACTAAAGCATAATTAAAAACCAGCTATAGAAAAAGAGTTGAAGAAGGGAACTTTTTAAACATCCTTTCTAGGTCTGTGCATTTCAAGTAGTACTTCAAGATTTTGCATCGGGTTCATGCACAATATTTGGGAGGCAGTAACTTCAACGACTCTTATTGATACTATTTCATTCTATTTTTCACTCCTCCAGCATATCATCTTGTTGAAGGAACATGAATCGGGATTAAATGAAAATTCTTAACAGACCGCCAAATTAGAAGCCAATGAATGCATGTTGTATAGCAACCTGCTGGTCTGGGCTTGCAGGGGAGGAGGCGATTTTCAAACCTTTGAAGTCTTTATCTTCTACACTTTGCTCATACTAGTTTCCATTGCAACTCTGTTGGTTTCATGTGATTTCTTAATTCATGAATTCAATAAAATAGTTCGATCATAATGAAACATGTTGGCTTTTGTTTTTCAATGAAGTGCAATACATGAACAACACAACATAACTCAGATAAAGCTAGATTACACCTCAAAACGTTGTCATTCGATCCCAAGTTTAACTTAAGCGTAGCCCAAAGGATAGATCAAATACAAACCCAATGATAGTCCAACTTTAGCCATGTTACATCCCAAACAGATTTCTAAAAAGGACCAACTAGAGCTCAATGAAATGTCCACTAGACTCCAACTAGAGGTAAACGGGAGCCAAAGTAGACTCAGGTAGAGCCTAACAAGATTCTAAATGCATCTGAAGTATAAATAAACAAGATATTAGGTAGATCTTGAATAGAATAAGCTACATCCCAAGTACATCCAAAGTAGATTCCACATCAATACTAATGAGAGCCAAGATAGAGGCCAAAAAATACACAACTGGAGGTGAGCTAAAGCCTAAAGAAAGCCCTGTGTAGCGTATGGACCATTTTTACGGTTAAAAATGGTCTTTAAATAATTATCGGGTGCTTCGGGTACTCGAGGCTCAAGTTTTGAGGAGCCAAAGCCCGGAAAAATATAATAGGCTAGAGTCTCGTTCGACTCTAGCCTGGAAAATGTCCGTGGCCGGATTCTAGGTGAAAGGAGTGCCGCGATGGAAAATCCATCGCGTCACTCCTCCTCCACTCCTAGCTTAGCGCTAGGGTCCTGTTCCAGCGTGGCAATGCCACGTGGAACGATAAGGGTTAAGATGCATGTTTTGCAAAAATGCCCTATGACGACTACGTCCATTTGTGGCGCGGTTCGTCTCAGCCAAAATGGCTGAGGCGACCATTCGCCATCCTTCTGGGACAACTATTCTGAGGGCCAACTTTTCGGTTCTACAGTTAGTCGCAAAACAGCCTCACGGCTGTTACATTGGCATCAGAGCCAAAGCTTCCGCAAAAACATTTTTGAAGGTTCATCGGGCCGTTCGCTTCTCGTCGAAATGATTGCTACCCGTCGATCCTGCAATTACATCGAGAGAAAAATGTTTGGACCCGTCCGACCAAACGCCGCCCGATCGGTGGAGCGAGCGAGCGACCATCGGGGAACCCTTTCGATCATTCCCCGAGGGAACGATCGGAATTCTCGCCTCGATGAGCCAAGAGCTCTTCAAAAAAAAAAAAAACCACTACAAACGCCGCCCGAGAGGTAGCGGGTGAGACGG
>SZWC01012718.1:36610-48693 GCA_023375785.1 Penium margaritaceum | reverse complement strand
TTTTCAAGAAGGTTTGGAACGGTGAATATTTTTGTGGTCGAACCCGAGTGTGTGGTCAAGTGGACCATGGATTTCAACGCAAAATCTAAAAGCTCTAGTTGAGCTCTTCCGAAAATCAGCGGTTCTGATTTTCTTTTTCTTTTTCTGTTCCGCAGCACAAAAAGGAGGAAAACCAATAGTTTTCCATGTCGTGGACGGAACTCACTTGGAAAAGTGTCAATGCAAGAAATTTAGCACCGATAGTGCCTAAATGTTTCTAAATTAACCTCAAAGTTTGGGGTTTTACGTGAGAAAACCCGGAAGGGGTGACCGTTGAGAGCCACGACATGGCTCAACGCGGGTCGTACATGGGCGAAACAATTTTATTTGCGCAAAAGAGCCACTATGGCACCGGGTTGCAAAACCACAACGGTGCCGTACATCGAGACGACTTCTTGTTCTAGATAAAAAAAAAAGGGCACCGTACGTGCTGTGACGACTTGACGACTCACCTAATCGTCGCAACAATACGAAATGTGCAGACATCACAAAATGAGTGTTGATTGTACAGGTACACGGACGTGGACCACGCCATCGACGTAAGTGCCGATTGCACTACGGGCAAGAGCACAAGTGCTGATTGCAGAAAATTTTTTCGCGGTGTCGAACACACCAGTGAAAAAGAGCTAATTGCACTTTAACCTCGGATGCCGAAAGCATTTGTGATGCTAGTGCCGAACGCACTGCAGATGGTCTGTAGAGATATGGCCAAAATAAATGCCGATTCCGTGTTCACGTGGGTGTCGATTGCACCAAGAATTTTGGATAATTCATTTGTGAATGGATTTCGACAAAACAAGAATGTGAGTGTCGATCGCACTCAACACACACACGATGGTGAAAATCTATGCGTGATGGTCAATTGACAAGTGCCGGTTGTACCTGGAATACGACCAACATGGAAAATGCAGTCGTAGCATTCACGCGAGTGCCGAACGCACGATTACCATCGTGTTGAATGCATGGCCGATGAGTGCGTCGGGTTGATCGTTGATACGAGCACCAAATGCATCGTTGTCATAAACGCCGATTGCACGATTGACAAAAGCCGCAGGTTGCACTTGTGTTATGGGTGCCGAGTGTACCACTCATGCGAGTGCCGAACGCACTCTGGCCGTGAGTTACAATTGGGTTAGCTATGCTAGTAATGATGGTACAACACATGTTGTAAGATGCGGATTGCACCGCTAACAAGGTGCCGATTGCACTCCGTTGTATCAACTAGCAAAACTAGGCAACCGTTGACTCGTCGTGCTAGCTTGCGATAGACCACCAGACGAAAGCATACGATCTATGCCCGGAGTAGTTTTATGGGCAAGTGCGTCAAGCACATTTATCAAAGCGCCAAAACCACGTCGTTTGGCATTTGCAAGGGATCTCGACGAAGTCGAGGATGGTCATACTGTCGAATCCTTCAAATGGAGGACCGACAAGTATGGCTAGAAACAATCACAGACGACTATGATGATCAGAGGTATGCCCGAACGGCGTAACAAAAACACAACGATCTCGGTCGCCACCGACAGTGACGACCATTCACCCTGCCGATAGCAGTTTGGGAAGGTACTTCCAAANGGTGGACGAACTCCTCCCTGTCCATAGATGGAACGCGCTACAAAAGCCCAGTCGGTTGAGCACCAATTCCAAAATATACACGGCTTGCATTACCGCAAGAGGTTAGCGCACATGATCAAGCACCAGAGACAATCCACTTTTCAATATGTGCACGAAATACACAAAAACCTAATCCATGAAAGTGTTGGTGCGTCGATCACGACACCCAGTTATGGATAAGTTGGACAGTCGAATGATCACAACGGTTTTTGTGACATTTGAACAAGCTGACGATATCAGTTGATGTCTTGGATAAAAATGGCGACACCAGTTCACCAAACAAGTAGTTTGGTGGGCGCAGGACGCATGTCACGACAGTCGCACGTCCCATTGTGCTACAATGTTTAAAGGCGAATGTGATCATTTCATGACTGTGACCGTGTCATGACTATGTCATGATATGTGACCTGGTCTGTTAGCACGCTGACTAATCCTCGAGGATCGCCATCGTGCCGCCTGTACACAGTGTGTACTGGATGCATCAGTACCTTTTGGAGGTTCTCTGCATCATCAGTCATGGCCGATGCAAATATCGGTCCGTGATGGAACGTGCCAAGGATGATACACTTGAATAAATTCTCAATGGCGATACCATTAACACCCTCTCACTCGGTGAGTGATGGATAAAAATCTGGGTACCCGACCGGTACTGACGACAAAAAGGTACATGAGTGTACTCACAACCATATTCGGGAGACAATGATTATTGCCAATGGGGGTTGTAAATGTGCCAGAGAGGGACAGAGACTCTTCTATGGATCCTGAACGGTTTAAGATGCTGCAGTGTGGTGGTCGAAAACTGTAAGAGTCACTCTCTGGCGCATGACAAGATTGACTGAATGTCGAAAGTGATCAAATTTGAAGGCGACACCTTCAGTCTATCATCACTCGGCGAGTGAACATGTCATGGACACTGATAGAAAAAAGTACATGAACCGATGTCGATGACATAAATTCATCCACAGTTCGGTCAAAATCCATCTCAGAGAAGATGAGCGACACTCATTTTCTACTAATGGTGCTCCAGAGAACTATGACGATCTCATAGATTTCTACAAACAACTACGACATAGTTGAGATCATGGCAGGGTCTAAGTTTTGCGATCAAAGCTTATGACTGTGGAGACGATCTATAAACCGATAGCTTTAAGCTAACAGTGTGTTAGCACCTACATCTTGGTGGTCCGACCGACCACATAACAAGTCATAATCAACACAGAGGTAAAATGATGACCAGTGTGTCAAAAATGTTGATATGAAGGGACTCTTCAAGATGGGCCTTGAGAAACGATATTTCTCATGAGATCCTTTTGATGTTTTGAGAAACGTCTCAAAGTTGAGGCCATCTTGACGTGGTACACTAGTTGTGTACGTCACGCTCTTCAAACATCATGCTGATGGATTCCGGTCATACCAAGGCATGGTGTAGCACCAGTTATCCAATTCGTCGGAACAAAACCAATCTCCGAGAGAGATCATAATGACTACAGTGTAGTCAAACCATGCTTCACTAACCCGAAAGGTCATGGTGAAGTGACTCAAGCCCCTTGGTTTTGGGGATGGTTCATCTGAAGTACATTGCCGGACACAAGTATAATACAATCTTGGATGTTGCTGCGGTGGTATCCACAATGGTGGATGTTTGCCGGGATGTCTTCGACAAGGGCGATCCCCTCCACGAGTGCCTCGGGCGAGGCATATAGAAAACACTCTATTGAAGGGAAGTACCGAATGTACATAATAGAAGACATTGGAGCAACACGGATTGTTGCAACTTGGCAAACACAATCCACTGACGGGATCTTGAATGGAACCCTTGTACGCGATTATATAATCGCAAACAGTTTCATGAACTGGTTGTTCCGGGATCACCGGTTGTGATTCGGAGTTGTTCGGTCACAATTACATGGAACTGACACCCGAAAGGTGTACTTGCAACTTGTACCAAAATGATTGTGATCATGGTACACCCGTTTGGTGAATACCGAACGATGAACACTTTGTCCGTGGATGGAACCCATGGTTGTTGAGATTGGTTATCTCAGTTAATCTAGTTCAAAAGCAGTGTGCTTTTGACGGGGACGTGAGCGGCAACCTACGGTACCCATTTCAGACAGAAATGAGGGGATGATGGTTGAGACCAAGATCATCTAGGTCGGAGCATTTCGTGTCCAGTGATGGACTTTGACGGGAAATGCGTATGCCAGACGACCAATGCCGCCTCCTTCAAAGATGAGTGCAATCTTTGAATGGAAAAACAAGTGTGCTCAGCAACCATGTCTTAGGATCTTGGTGCCTCCCAATCCTAAGATAAAGCTACCATGCGAGTTGCATGGGCTTAGTGGAGCTTGGTTGAGTTCAGCCAACCAACCCACAGGTGTTGAAAGAGGTCTAGTAGACCTACGCGTGGTCATGAACACGTGGTTGCAAACCGAGAGGATTGATGTCCGTATCTTGGATTGCACGTATTCATAATGTTGTCGAGGAGGTACCACCTCGGCAGCAACCCCTAGGAAAAGATCATGTCCGAACGACATGGGAAGCGTTGTGTGGACCTTGACAGTTTTCGCGGGGACGCCCGGTTAATTGGTCGTAGGGACGCTCCTTGCAAAGGGGGAGGAGGCGTCACCACAACAGCTTGCTGAACACGTACCACACAGAATGTGGGAAAATTCATCCTACATACTCTCTTCCAAACTGGCATGACATCGTTGCCATGAACGTCTTAAAAGGCATCGACTATGCCATTGATACACACGTATGATGAGTCTTCGATGAAGACTCACCAACACTTGTAAAGAACGTACAAGGATTGTACACGTCTCATCTTGGCAAGAGCCAAGGGATCACGCGATCAACACTGGATGTTGTACGCAAATGACAATAATCACAAAAACCACAAGTGTGTGGTTGATTGTGCATGAACGTGACGCAACCGTGTTGCGGATGACAAGAGTTCACACGTGTGATCTTGTTTGCGCTTCTTGTTGCATGGTTTGTATCATGAAGTACGCGATGATCAAACCTCCGTGAGCAAAGACGAACCGGGAAGGTTCGAAGCAAAGGGGGAGGAATGTAGCGTATGGACCATTTTTACGGTTAAAAATGGTCTTTAAATAATTATCGGGTGCTTCGGGTACTCGAGGCTCAAGTTTCGAGGAGCCAAAGCCCGGAAAAATATAATAGGCTAGAGTCTCGTTCGACTCTAGCCTGGAAAATGTCCGTGGCCGGATTCTAGGTGAAAGGAGTGCCGCGATGGAAAATCCATCGCGTCACTCCTCCTCCACTCCTAGCTTAGCGCTAGGGTCCTGTTCCAGCGTGGCAATGCCACGTGGAACGATAAGGGTTAAGATGCATGTTTTGCAAAAATGCCCTATGACGACTATGTCCATTTGTGGCGCGGTTCGTCTCAGCCAAAATGGCTGAGGCGACCATTCGCCATCCTTCTGGGACAACTATTATGAGGGCCAACTTTTCGGTTCTACAGTTAGTCGCAAAACAGCCTCACGGCTGTTACACCCTGACATAGCAGAAAACAAGGCTTCTATTGCATAAATAGAGATATACTATAACCCAACTATAGGCCAAGATCCAAAATATAACCAATGAACCACCAGAATAGAGCCAACCCAAAGCCTAAAAAGAGCCCAGTTAGAGTCCAAGTGGAGCTTAAATGGAACCCACCTACGGACCAGTTACAATGCATCTTTAGCCCTGTTGAAAAAGAACGAGAGACCGGCCATGGCCAGTTCTTTGGCTCTGGGTCGTTATTGTTTATATGTTTTTTGACACAATTCATTCATAATTCAACATGTTATTTTTCAATATTGAACAGCGTATAATACATTAATAGGACAGTAAAACCCATATAGAAGTCACGCCGATCAAAGGTAGGCACTTATTTGAACTCAAGTAAAATCCAAGTGAAGCCCGAGAGGAGCCCATCTACAATCCAACTAGGGCCCAATGAATCCAATTTCTGATCCAAATAGAGCACAAGTAAAGCCCTGATAGATCTTAGCAAGAGCTCAACTAATTTCTAACAAGAGCTCTGCTGGAGCAAATGTAGAGCTCAAGTAAAGACCATTCTGAACCCAACGGAACACATTTAATAGAGCCCCAAAAAGGCAAAATCAGAGACAAAGTAGAGATAACATATAGCCAACTAGGGCTCGGACATACCCAGTTTGTATTCCACGTAAACATCAAGTAAAGCCCAATGAGAGGCCAAAAAAGGTTGAACTAGGGATGAACGCGGGCCCAGGTTGCTCAAAGAGATATCAGGAAAATGTCAATTATTGCATGAAAGAGATCAACTAGAGCCCAAATAGATTTAAGGTAGATCCTATACCTAGCTCAATTGCAACTGAAAAAGAATCCAAGTAGAGCCCAATCATACCAAATGAGAACCTAAGTGGAACATCACAAGTGACCAAAGAGAGTCCACTTGTAGCCCCCCCCAAAAAAACTATTGATCAACCATAGAAAACCTCATGGCATTGGATTATGTTGTATTGTTGTGCAACAACATGGAAATGTCCCTGCATACAGAGCAATTGTACTACGGGACTTGCCTCATGTTCATAACTTTGAAGGGTCATAATTGTTTTGTTTCTTCATGGAATCAAGTGATTTTAGTTGCTTTGAACCCATCACATCGGCTAGTTATAAGAACAATACAGGGGTATGAGTAAGGATCTCCCTACAGACCTCTTCTTCAGGAACTTCAGCCTTTGGTAGCAATTTACATGACCCGGCATGTGGAGGACGATTTCACATCTCTCTGGAATTACATCCGAAATTTACACCTCATTAACGACTGTTAATATGAAAGAAGTAATAGTTTCCAATAGAACTGTTTATTCATGGCTCAGAAAGTGATTTTTCATGTTCCGGTAGAGTGTACATGAACATCACGTTCAACACATCAACATCACAATAAACACATGAACATCATGATTAAACCCTAGAATACCTCAAGGACATCCAGAATAGGTTCATACAAGAGCCAAAATAGTTATGATGATTCAGCCAAATATGGTCCAAGAACAGCCAAAAAATTGAACAAAGTAGAGAAAAAAAAGAGCTCAGGCAGAGCTGATTTAAAGGCCAACAGACACCCAAGTATAGATGAACTAGAGCCAAAGGGAAACCCATATGTATCCAAAACTAATCCCAAGTATTTCATAGATGTAACTCAACTAGAGCCCAACTAGAGCCTAAGTAAATCCCAGCTGTGGTCAAATTAGAGCCAAACTTGAGCCGAGCTATTGTCCAAGAGAGTCCTGTTAGAGGCCACGTGAGGTGTAACCCCACTAGGGACAATCTATTACCCAAGCACAACCCAATGAAACTGTAACTAGAGGCAAACATTGAAAAATCATGTTATAATGTTACTGTTCATTGTTCAGCGCATTACAGTACATAAGAAAACATGCAATTGAGTATCTGGCATTGCTTTATTCTTCCCCAAACAGCTGCCCCTCCCCTTATTCTACCCTCCTTTGAGCCCAGCTTCATTCATTGGCCTCGTCATTTCAGCCAATACAAAATGGTTCCCAAAAAATACACTACACACTATCTTAAGGCTAATTTTTCCCAACTTCAATCCTCCCTCCGGGCTTCTTCTTCAATGACTACTCTTGTGTTGCTCACTAAATCACATGTCCAACTTCAATCATGTTTCATCGTAACACACCTACCACTTTCAAGCTGATCCTACAACATTGCCTCCCCTCCCCCTCCTCTCCTCCGGAGTCCATATGCCTCGTCCTCCTACCTTCATCCTTTCCCTTTGTGATGCCTTCAATTTCCCTTAAACCTCCTTTGCATCCACTGTTTCCACGACAAGTGCCTTTTACTCTCGCATACATTGTTGGCCAGATCCCATCCGCAGTTTTCTCCCACTCCTGTAACTGTCCCGCACCGAGCGGCTCCGCCATTACATTTATGAGACCATGATGGCCGCACTGACCCCTCGCAAAATCTTTGAAGCCATCCTGGCCCTATATTCTCACAAGATCCCAGGTCTAGACAGCCTCCCGGGCGAGTTTGAAAAACAATTGCTCCCTATAACGTATACTCAACTCCTCCGGTTCCAAACTAACTTCACCTCCAATTTCAGTCAACTCCAATGTTACATCATATATCACTACCCTCAGTCGTGAGAAAAAATACCCCTTTGAAAACAATGACTGCAGAACCTTGACATTTGAATAAAAAATCCTCACCAAGCTGCTTGCTACCCTCTCAGCCAAGGATCTTCCATTCCATACTCGTGAGGAGCAAAAGGACATCATTTAAAGCCATAGTAGCCTTCATGTTCTTCTTTATCTATGTGGTGTTCATCACTTTGCTTATTTCACTATAATTTTTCTGTCATGCCTCTCCACAAATACTGTGAAGAACTTATGATTAACTTAGCCTTAAACACCTTCTCCATGCTCTACATCATCTTGGCATTCCTCTTAACTATAACCGTTGGATCCAACTCCTCTGGTACCACATCCCTACCTGTTGTTTTATCAAAGACACTCTCATGCACGTTTTTTTCCCTATACTTGGGTGTCATAAAAAGGCTATCATATTGCTTCCTTCCTCTTTATGTTTTCACTGGAACCTATTGCAAATTCCTTTCAGGATAAACTCTTTGGCTTACACAAGCCCCACAAACCACTTTTCATGTCGGCTCTGCTAGTGATGTTACCCTCCTTCTCCGTTCCCCAATGGTGGTGCATCTCTTGGTAGATATTCTTTGCACCACCCTCAACATAGACCTTGACACAAAGTAGCAATCAATTTCCCACATTTACATTGGATTTCATACTCCACGAATGAGAGGCCCCACTTGTGTTCTTCCATACAATTCAACTAGCATTCATGGTCCATTCACTAGCCCCTCGCCTGACACTAAATGTGGGACCTTGTTACCAAGCATCTTCGAACTGCCTTCTTCCTTTGCACCACATCCAAGGTTTGCTCCAAACTAAAGAAGACACAATCAATTCTTATCTATGCCCAGGTCACCATTAACCCCAAAATACATGTTGTACTCTTACATTTGCCTTCACACTCCAAATTATTTCTGGCAAATCAGCTTCTTGGCATCCATCTTCTTTATGTATCAGATACCCTAGTGATTTATGATTTCAATTATTTAGTTTTTGCTAGTTCAATGATCCGTGATTTTGTTAAAACAACTCAGGTTCAAATTATTTCCTGTTTCTTTTTATTTTGTTCAAAAAGTGCATGGTCGACCCTTGATTTTGGCGATGGTTCGAGATCATTTTTTGTGTGACTGCTAATTTTGATGAAGGTGACCTTCATCAGCACGTTTGAGGGGGAGCAGGCAAGTGGGACAGCGTTGCAGCAGGGCAGCCAGGCAGTGAGCCAGCAGTGCAACGGGGCCGTGGGGAAGACAGCGGGAAAGCATGCCAACAAGGGAGCTGGAGTGCTCTCTGCTGTACGAAAGGATGGAGTGCACAACTGCCACGCTATGCAGTGAAGCAGGGCCAAAACAACGAGCCGCCAAGGAGGATCTGGACAAATTCACAAAAGAATAGAAACCATACAGACGATGCCACTTCTCCAGCTCTCAAAACGAGCTACAAGGAGCAGCATGCCGACGTGAAGAGCATCACAGCTCACAACGATTTGGCATGTCGTCGGCGGAAGAGGCGGCAAGGTGGAAGCAACAAATTAGCTCACCACCATCGACCAACAAGTCAGCGGCGCCAACACAACGGCAACAAGGTTGAGTGTTTCAGCAACAACTCAGCTTGTCTGTTCCGCATCTCCACAATCCACCGTTTAGCGCACATGGGGCAGCAGAGGAAGTGGAAGAAGAAGAGGAAGAAGAAAGAAAGGGAGGACCCAAAAAAGGTCCTCAAAGAAGTGGCTGCGAAGATGGCCCAAAAGCCAGCAATTGCACTAATGAGTCGATGCTACCACGCAACGGCATTCGGATGCATGCAACGTCCTAGAGGAGTGAAATGTCTTTTGCGGACCTCGAAGTAGCCTTTGCAAAGGAGCGAAGCTACACAAAGAAACCTGTCGTATCGACAGATGATTGCATTATGTCCACCTCTAGGCAGGTGGCATGCGTGAATCCTGCCGTGTTGGCAGATTGTTGCAGTAAGCCCACCTCTTGGCAGGTGGCATGCGTAGTGGGGCTTTGCTCCACGACCAACGTACCTGCCGTGTTGGTGGGTGGTGGCAGAAAGCTCACCTTAGCCAAGGTGGCATGCGCATTGGAGTGATACTCCACAATTGCAATAAGCCCACCTCGTGGAGGTGGTATTCGTGACGAATCAGCATTCCACGAACAAGGTGCCGGTGGAGAATATCATGCTCTGATCGATCGTGGACAGCAGACTTGCGGGGCCTTGAGCGGCACCGCAACGATCCGGACCTTCACTAGTGAGGGGGAGGAGGCCGGAGCGAGCAACCTCTTTACCAGATTTGAATTCAGCCTCAAATCATTTGTGCTCACCAAGGAGTGCAAGAAAAGGGGGGAAGTTGGTGCGCAACAAATACAACGCATCTACTCCCCTAAGTTTGGCTTGTTCAACAGAGCCAGAATTGTTGGAAGAAGGACACTCCATCAACAACGGCAGGAGAGTGCATTTTTTTAAAATTGCAGAGAAGCAGGTGGCAGCAGTTGTTGTAAAAATCTACATCAACATTTATCGCAGTTGTTTCATAGAAGTGGACAATACCACTTACAACGGCGTCAGTGATTACTTCCTCACTTGGAGCAGACTCCATCAACATTGAGGAGCTGTAGCACCTGCGTCTATACTGCTTGTTCAAGAGCAATGGGAGAACAGCAAACCCAATGGAGCCAGATCTAGATGGTTCCGAGGGGCAAGCCCTTTTGCTTCTCAGTTGGGACTGAAGAAGGTCAGTTAAATTCTCGGACCTGAAGCAGTCCCTTTTTTTACCCAGCGTAGAAAGCGACTGGAAAAGGCAGCCGGGCGAGTTGGCGAAAAAAAAAAAGTGGACGAGGAGCGGTCGCTCGCTCTCGCGAGCAGAAGAGGACCTCCAAAAACAAAAGGAGGAGGAGGAGGAGACCGCTCGCTCTTGCGAGCAGAAGGGACCCCCGTCAGGGCCAGCTCAGCGGCTGGCTGCCGAGCAAGGGAGAGGGGGAGGACTGCGATGGACCTTGTACCAGCTCGCCGCGATGGGGAGCTGGGCCAACGCGAGCTATCGCGACAACAGGCTCGACCACAGCAGAACCCTGCCGTGACGGCAGGGCTCCTCGCGAAGCCCCACCAGCGGCGAAAAGCGAGGGGAAGGACCTCGCTGCCTGCATGACAGATGGGCCCACGCGAGCGGGCTAGAGAACCCGACGAAGAAAAAGAAAAGAAAAAGGAAATGCTGCTCGCGAGAAGTTTCGCGCAGACAGCTCGCTCGCGACGAGGAGCTTGCGACGAGAGCCCAGCCAACGGCGAGTCCGCGAAAAAAACCAACATGGTATCAGTGCTTTTGTGCAGGTGGAACGCCGCTCACGCGCATGAAGTGACGTCACCTCCGCCTTTGACCCAACACTTGTACAGGTCTGGTGGAGAACGTCTCCACCATTAACGTAGTCTGCTGCTATTACTGCTACAAACTGTTGAGAGCACCACCTAGTGCTCTGATACCATGTTAGACATGGTATGCTCTCTGTCTTGTGCAAGCCACATGACCCAAAGGTCGGTCCTGCTGAACGCTTCGGAGAAGGCAAACGTCGCTCCTCCTCAAGCTTGTACAGGGATGGTGAAGGAATGCTTCACCAATCCACACTGCAGCTGCAGTAGCATTTGCACGTTCGCGTGTGCAAACGCGCGAATGTTCAGAATGGCCGAGAGCATGCCAGCTACGGCTGCGCATTTAAGTGTGAAGTCGTGACAGGAATTCGTCGATTGCCGAAAAAAGCTAAACCCAAATCAGCAAGGCACCATCACAAGATAACAAAGAACCACCCACCCATGAAAGCAAAGTGTGTTGATAGGCTCTTCAATTCGGTGGATGAGTTTTGAAGTTATTTCCTGCATTTTATAAATTCGAAAATAGCAAAGAAATTTACGAAATCTACTGAGGGGAAAAACCATTAATATCAAAATCAAGAACCAGTAGGGTAAAAATGGGATTCCAACTCTACTTCTTACTTACTACACGCTCCGAAATGTCTCATGGAGGCCTAGGTGTGATTCGGCTCACCTAACTCATGGTCGCTAAACTTGAAAGTTGGGGCTATACATCCCTCTCCCCTTGGGAGCACTATTGTAACTGTAGTAATGTCCTTCGTCAGCCCCTTCTAAAGAAAGGATGCGTATTCCTTCCAAACTTCTCCCCTTCTCTCTCTCCATCCTCCCTCACTCTCTCTCTCTCTCTATCTCTCTCTCTCTCTCTTTCTCTCTCTCTCTCTCTCTCTCTCTCTCTCTCCC
>SZWC01012716.1:48407-60482 GCA_023375785.1 Penium margaritaceum | reverse complement strand
ATACACATACACATACATATACATATACATATACATATACATATACATATAAATAAACATATACATATACACATACATACACATATACATACACAAATACATATACATATACATATACGTATACATATACATATACATATACATATACATATACATATACATATACATATACATATACATATACATATGCATATACATATACATATACATATACATATACATTTACATTTACATTTACATTTACATTTACATATACATGTACATGTACACATACATATACATACACATTTACATATACATATACATGTACACATACATATACATATACATCTATATATACATATACATATAAATTTCCATTTAATTATAAAATTTTTTGGTTTATTTTATTTTTTAAGGGTTTTATAGATAATTTTTAAAGAATGAAATAGGTTGATGTAATGCTTTAGTAGTGTTTTACTTTATTTTGGAGATTTCGTACACTTTCTATTTTTTTCATGCGATTTTCTATGAGATAAGGTATAATATATGTTTTTATTTTGGCATATTGGTTCTGTAGCCATGGATCTGCAAGCGAATTTTTGTCTAGCCTATCTTGGGACTAAAACACATGTAATGTTTATGTGTTAGTTAATCTGTTCATGAGGGTACTCAAAGGGATATCTACCGCGGAATTCGTGACTCCGCAAGCGAGGATCCGGCAGTTTCGCGNGGGGGGGGGGGGGGGGGGGGGGGGGGGGGGGGGCGATGACGTGTCCGCCACCCTTTTCGATCGTGCGTGTAGCATGACCTCCCCCGCTATGCTCGATCAGCGACGCATGTCGCTGATCGAGCATGGCGAGGGAGGAGGATACCTCGTTGTTATATTTTAAAGTGCTGGATATGGGGGACATAAAATTCCGCACTTGGATATGGGAGGGTCCGCCCTTCGGGAATGTGGATATTAGAGCTATTTCGCCCCACTGCAAAACATGCAATTCGGGCTCGAGAGCCAGTCCACTGAGAAAACTCTAGCGTCTGCAGAAAATCCGGAAAGGACCCGACAATCACCCGGGATGTCGTGGCAACTGTCTGGCAGCTGCTAGTGCACGAAGCCACCACTCGTCGGTGCCCTAGTGTCGTTGCGTCCGCATCATGGATCATGTCGTCGTGCTCTCCAATAACGTTGCTCCATACCACCAGTAATGGGTATACGGATAATCACCACGTCGTCGCTCGTGAGGGGTGGAAGCCACACAAACCAACACACCCCCTGGCTGACACAACCGTCACCACAATGACGAGTGAGGGACTACACTCACTGTCTGTTGAAAAAACCAACCACAATACAAGGTCTGCTCGTGACAATGGTGTAACTCACCAAGTGCCCGGGTCTCGACCGTGCAGCACAAATCACACACCCACGTGCCAGACATCACACAGGAGGTACAAAGCAACAAGGTCTCCTCATGACCGTGGAACATGTCTCCGTGGTCGGGGTCTCGACCACACCTGCTTGCATGCATGGAACATACATAATGCACGGAGGCAATCAGTCTCCACGTCACACCAGTACAAGTCACAAGGTGCGCGGGTCTCGACCAGCATAACCTCAACCAAAGCATCGTGCCAGACATAAACTAACCACACTATCCTGAGAAGGGTGTTAGGCCAAAGCCCACACACCAACACCCCCCATGGGCTGCAGAGGCTGACAACACAAGCAAAGCTGATGGCCGCGCCCAACACAATCCCTCAGGAGGGAGCATGGCTTCCCCATGGCCACACACCCCTGCAAAACAATAGTAAGGGTGATGATGATAATGGTAGGATGTGCTCGCACATGGCCTCACCCTGCAGTGCCGTCGTCAGTGTCGTCGTCGCTGCTGTCATCGTCGTCGCTGTTGTAGTCGTCAATGCTGTCGTCACCTACTACTGTGACTTGTGCAGAGCTCAGGGCCTCCTCCAACTGCACCACCTGTTGTATGCCCGCCAGCTACTCAGCAGCACATTGCCACGCGGACTCTACAGCGTCGAGACGCGTGTGCAGCTCGTTGAGCTCTCCTGCGCCTGTCGGTCGGGCGGTTGCATCTGCGGCATATAGGCAGTCAGTCGTGGAACGAACCTGATGGTGGACCTCAATCGCGTTGCATCGGCATGAGCCACGACCTCCTGTAGCCTCGCCGCCTCATCACGTAGGTCATCATCTGTCGCCTGGCCGCCAACTGCTGGCAGGGTGTCGACACCAGACAACGTGTCAGCATCTACAAGAGGTGCCACTGAAGAGGCACCGGCTGCTGCTGACGCACCTGTCACTCGGCCGTCGACTACTAGTCGGACGTCGGTATCCGTCGGTGAATCTGCCTTTGCAACATTGGCGTCGTCAGCATTCGTCGGTGAATCTGCCTCTGCTGCATCAGCGCCGTCATCGGGAGCCCGTACAATGTCCTGGGGCTCCTCCCAACCCCTTGTGCGCAACCAATCGTCCACCTGCCGTTGAACGTCCACCCGTTCCCAACATGCATCCTGTAGAGACCTCTTAGCTGCCTCGAGACGCGTGTGCACATCCTCCACACACTCTTTGGTAGCCTATCGTGCTGGAACATCCGTGGTGTAACAACGGCTGCTGGCCTCTTGGAGCTCGGCCATGAGACCCTGCACATGTGCCTCCGCTTGAGCCACGACTACCTCCTGCTCGTCTATCGCGGAGTGCAGGCGCTTGGGTACGGGAACTGTAGCTCGGACGTGTGTAGGTGTGTTGTCGGCTGGAACCGCCATGGTGCCAGCGATGCCGGTCAGGGCAGCCAGGAGCCGGAGGTCCGCAGCTCGATTTGCATCCTGCACTATAGATGTGCATGTAGGGGTGACTGTTGTAGGCTCATCTGATGCCGCGGACACAACTGCCACTCGGCTATCAACAGTGTGGGTCACAATAATGGCTGCTCCTGCATGGGCCATCGCTACTGAAGCATCCACTGATATCGCCTCCTCCAACTGTTGGTGCATGTTCGACCGTCTCCACACTGCACCGTGGAGCGTCCACTCAGCAGCCTCAAGGCGCGTGTATACATCCTTGACGTCTATTGCCGCTACTCGACGATCCGCGGTGTCTACGGTGCTCCAACGTGTGCTCGCTGCATGCAACTCAAGCGTGAGGTTCTGCAGTGCTTATCCGCACGTGCGACTGCATCCTTCTGGTCGCAAAGCACCGAGTGTAGACACTCAACATGGGGGCCGGCTCGGCTGCTGGTGCATCAGCTACTGCTCGAGTTGTGTCCTCCGCGATAGCTGCACCTCCACAGACAGCTGTGACAGTGGCATCGGCCAAAGCAGGCGTCCTGGCAACCTTGACGTCTCCTGCCTCCCCGGGTGCCCCCTCTGCAGGTGCACATGTAATGGCTGATGCTCCGGCTAAGGGAGCGTCTACTCTTGTTGTGGTCGTACCGGCTCCTGCAGGGACGACGATCATCATGGTGTCTGTAGCAACAAGGGCACCCAATACCGTGGTGTTGTCTGTAGCAGGTACTACTGCTGCTACCACGACATCGATGGCTGTCAAAACACCCACTGCGCGGACGTCTGCTCCAAGGGCGTCAGCTGTCACCACCACTGCTGCTACTGTCTTGTCTGCTAGTATTGCCACACCTGCCACATCGGTCGCTATCTCTACAATGTCGGCTGTAGTCTCTATCCTCATCTCCATCGCTACGTCCACCTCCAATTCCGCGTCGGACTACTCGTCCGCCTCGGACTCCGTGTCGGACCACTCCTCGGAAGACTCGTCCTCACTGAGAATGTCCGGTCGTGCAACACCGTCCATCACATCCCTCCTACACTCTTTGGTGGTCGTCGGTGGACACTCCATCCGCCCTTCGAACGACACACGGGTAGAGGCTAAGAAGGGGTGCTGCACCAACCCTATAACCAGGGACAAGGGAGTCAGCTCCACGGTGGCATCATGCACTACTGCTCCTGCCGCTGCCTGCTGGGCACGTCTAGCTAAACATACCATCCGCTGCCTCGCGTGCCCAGTTCGAGCGTGAGAAGCGGGAGCTGAAGGGACTATCATAGAAGCGAAGGGATCAGATGTCGGGATGACTCCGACCGAATGTAGGACACAATGGAGGGCGTCAAATGTAGAGCTAAGGTCGGGAGGCCTAGCACCATCAGCTGACGCCACTGACGGAGGTGAAGATGGAGAAGAGGAACATGGGGGCATCTGCAGCGACATGGTGGCAACGACCCGCTCAGAGACCACATGGTCTGTGAGCTGTTGCACCATGCGCTTTAGACCCTGGAGCTCGGCGTATAATACTGCCATAGCTCCATTGAGGGGTGCCACGGTATCGGCCGACAAAGTCTCTAAGTCGGATGGTGAAGAAGAAGGGCGAGACCGTATCCAGGGCGTTCGCCACCCGACAGGGCGCTGGCAACACTGGCGCCAGCCATGGTGTCAATCACCACAGTAGTAGTAGGCAAAGCCGTGGCACACGCCTCAGGCCTCAGGCGTGTGCCACGGCTACAAATGCCACTATGGACGTGGCGCCTGCCACGCATGCAGTGCCGCTGCCAACCACGGAGCCGGCTGCGTTCCGAGCCACGCCATTATGCTCATCTCCGGAGCTTGGCGTGGGTGAGTGCACAGCCATTATGCTCATCTCCGGAGCTTGGCGTGGGTGAGTGCACAGGGCAGTTGCTCTTGCTGGCCCAAGGCCACGAGGGGAGGTAGGTGATCGAATTACAGTCTCTCAGACGTGCTGCGATGCCGTCACGAGGACAGCCGCCACCACGCAAGTGATGGGCTGGTGTGCGATTGCTACACGATTGCTATGCTGCTATCGTGCGTAATATCCGACCTCAAGTCGTCTTCGGTACTGCTGTCATTGTCGCTTTTGCCTACGACCGCCGTCAATGCTGACGACACTGGTCCCTGCCACGTCAAGGTTGCCAGCACGTCTGCTATGGCCGACTTCCCCTGACCCTTTTCTCCCCTCCCCTCTTTTTTTCTTCCAAGGGAAACCTTCTTGAGTGGCCCTTTGGGATTTTTTTCTGGGGTGCCCCACTCAAGGACCCACCCCCCTTTGTCCTCTCATCCTCTTTTTTTTTGTCTGGCTCGACTCCTCAAGCGAGGTCGCTCGAGGAGGTCGCTCGCTCCTCGAGCGAGCTCGTCAAGCGAGATCGCTCGCTCGAGGAGCTCGCCCATGGGCGAGCTCAAAGGTCCCCTATAATCCTCACGGACGAGCCGTCGTAGCAGGAAGCTGCACGGTAGCTTCCTACTCCTGCAACAGCGACGGGGCCAGCTGTAGCTACTCCCGCGGCTGCTACCCTTGCTCCTGCACATGGTGCTACTGCCAATCCTGCAACGCACACAACAAAGCACCGCTGCAGCTGCTGCTGTGGCTGTTACTCGCCGTGCTACCGCTGCTACTGAGACTGGTGCCATCAGGTGCTGCTGCTGCAGCTGCCCGCTACCGCTGCTGCTACTGCTACGGATGCTGCCGGCCACCGCCGCTGCTGTAACTGCCTGCCGTCACCGCCACTGCTGCTGCTACTACCACTACGCCTGCTGCCTGCCGCGGCTGCTGTTGCAGCTGCTTGCTGCTACCACGACTGTTGTAGCTGCTCGTCGCCACTACTGCTCCTGTGGCTGTTGCTAGGGCTGCTGCCCTCTGCCACTATTGCTGTAGCTGCCACTACTCTTATTTGCTGCTTCTGTCGCGCTTGCTGTGGCTTCGTGCTGCGATTGCTAGCTCGGCTGTTGCTGTTGTAGCTGTTGTTTCCACAATGTTTGCTGATGCTACAACTGTGGTCGCTGATGTTGTTGTTGGCTTTGCTACGGTTGTTGCACCCGGGCTGCTGTTGCAGCTACTACTCACCGAGAGAGCAGCTCACGTAGTTGCTTCTGCCACCACTATTGCTGTAGCTGCTGCCACTGTTGGTGCAGCTGCTAGCTATCCCCGCTACAGGTACTTCCCACCGTTTTCTCCGCTGCCTCCATCGCTCCGTTGCAACGTAGTCGTGGTGTGTCCCTCCAGGATCTGCTGCTATTGCTATGGGTGGTTGCTGCTGCTGCCACTCACTGCTGCTGCTGCTGCTGCGTCTCTGCTGCACAACACAACAAGCTGTGGCTTGTTTGCTCTGATACCAAAATGAGATTGCTGGGAAGCTTCCTAGCACGCTTGCCAGTGACTAGGCGTCAACGCTTAGTCAGCTCACGGCGTCAACATGGGTCGGACGCAAAACGACAAGGGCTTGGCTAGGCGACACAAACAGTGTCAAATGTGCTTCCATAAATAAAACACATGCAGAGAGAAATGACAACCGACAAGAACAAAACATAAACACCTGCTGCGGCTCACGGCAAGTGACGCACGCGCAGTGTCAGTTTGTCCTAAAACTGGTCCAAAGCCACCGTTGTGGTCATAAACCTGCGCACAGGTATCCAAACGTACCATCGTCTGAGCCTAGAGATGCAAAATCTTGAGCCAGATGCTACAACTGGTCAAACGCACAAGTCTGGCATCGATCGGTGGACAGACAATACAAAACATGCAAATCAGGCTCGAGAGCCAGTCCATCAAGAAAACTCTAGCGTGTGTAGAAAATCCGGAAAGGACCTTGGCAAGCACCCATGATGTCGTGGCAGCTGTCTGGCAGATGCTAGTGCACAGAGCCACCACTCGTCGGTGTCCTGTCGCCAGCTGGGCAGCTGACTAAGCAACAAGCGTAGAAGCCTGCACACTGCATCAACAATGCTGCTGCCCTAACTCGCTGCCTAGGAATTCTAGCTCTCTTGCCCCCACCAAATGCTAACAGACTTGTGAGAGGAAAACGGAGCGCTGAGAAGTTAGCGTCAGAAAAGCAGACAGAACTGAGAGTGAATGGATTAGCAAATCAGAATGAGACCAACTGAGAGACCCCTCACAGATCTAGGCCTAGCTCAGCTCTATGCAGCTTGTTTCTCAGGTTACTAATCAATCAGGAAATTCTGCTATTTTCCTGGCAGGCTGGGTTTTCTCGGTGAGCCCTGCGAGACAGCCGATAGCCCCAAACTCCGACGTTGTTTTTTTTTTTTCTTTTCTAAAAACCGGACCAAACCTAAATAACCACACTGGGAATGCAGTCGTGCAGTTACAATCATCAAGAAAAATAGGAGCAAGGAGTTATGACTACCCGAACCCAGGTAGCGTTTAGGGTAGAATGACCCCGACAGGAACAATGTCGGAAAAATCTAAAACTATGACCCTTAGCCAAACATGATGCTACGAGTACAACCGTGCAGTGAGATGTGGCACCGGAGGTGCATAGGCACTGTCTTCCGCAAATGACGTGACTACTGTGGAGGCCTGTTGATGGAGCTGGACACGTTCTGTGCCTGAGGGAAGAGGCTCCAGCAAGACGCGTGCAGATCTTAGCGTGTGTCGGCTCCACTGTATGATGCTCCTACAGCGCCCCGTGTCACCGTCACTCATCTGCACGCTGATGTACACAAGCTGGGAGGACACAACAGAGCACAATGAGAGGTGGGCGAGAACCAACAATCCCCCATGACTCACAGGCAAAGTACACATGGGCGGACAGCGACACATCCACTAGAAAGGCAAGACTCCCCAAGGACAGGAAGATACTTAGGTAGGAGCAGAGAGGGAAGCTCACGAACATACAACGACTGCACTCACAACCTTCTGAAACGAATCACGCTTCAACATCTTATTCAAGAAGTCTGCCAACTACCATGCTGTCTCAACCCACACGATGCTGACGCTGCTGTCGTGCAACAACAAACACACATAGTGATCAGTGTTGACCTGCCCACCCTGGACCCGGGTACACCGATGTGCACCCCGGCACATCGGGGTGATGGGTGTCACATCGGCACATCGGCCACCACGGCACATCGGTTACATGTGCCGAAAGGGGGAGGGAGGTGGGGGGGGTGGGAGGGCTGTTCACATGTAAAGTCCAATTTTCCCATGGTATGTTTTAGGGTAAATTTGAAGGTTAACAGAATGTGGTTATATTTCATGCTCATCCCATAGTGAAGGCTGCAACATTACTTCTAAGCCAAGGAGTTAGGCTGTCAAATCACAATTTGGAAGTAATGTTTTAGTGTTGCTCATGTACTTAACCTACATTTCAACGTTTCATTTAGCACACTTTGTCAAATGTTGACATTGCACTTTAGCATTGCATTTTGTTGCATTGCAGGAGGAACAGCTACCAAAGAGAACCTTGTAGTTTCAGCATGGGAAGAAACAGAGAGGTTTAAGCATGTGAAAAAAAAGCAGTCTAGCACTGAACACACTTCCCCACCTTGCCAGTCACATTCAGTACAGCAGCACCTTTCCCTTTCCCTCCCTTGCTACTCCCTGCGTCACCACCCTTGCTAGCCTTTCTTGCACCAGATGCTGCCCCAGCCCTAAGTGTAGCAGCTGCCTTGGGTGCCTTGGCTGCCTTTGCTACCTTTGCTGCCTTTTGCTTCCTTGGCTGCCTTAGCTGCCATGGCAGTCTTTGCTGCCATGGCTACCTTTGCATCCCTGGCCACCTTGGCAGCCTTCCTTGCTTCAACTGCTCCTGCTGCAGATGCAGCCAAGGCTGCATTTGAAGCTGCACCATCACCCAGCTCCTCCACTCCAGTGCCCTCATCTCCTCCACCGTCCCCATCTCCTCCAGCCTCCAACTATTCTTCAGCTGCATCCTCCTCTCCTGTCCCATCTCCAGCCCCATCTCCATCTGCACCTCCTTCCCCTTCCCCATCTTCAGTCCCTTCCCCAGTCCTGTCTGCAGCCCCTCCAGCCGTCCCTGCTCCCCCAGTAGCAGCTGCCCTGTTCTCACCCTCCTCCAGTAGCTTCTCCATGTCCTTCCGTGTGCGCACCGCCCGTGCGAAGGATGGCGGATCTTTGCCTGCTGCTTCCTGAGCAGTCATGTTCACCTGCTACTGCTGCGGCTCTCCATCACCCCTTTCTTCAACCTCTCCCTCCACATACACCTCTTCATCCTCCACCATCTCTTCCTCAGAGCTTTCATCTCCTGCTCCTTCCTCGCCCTCTTCCTCCACCCCTACATCTGCCATCAGCTCGCCATCCTCCTTGCTGTCTGACTCATCGGGCACCATGAAGTTGGTTGGCTTACAGCGCCGTGTGCTTGCCTTGTACTGACGCCACACCCGCACATTGCAACACACCAATATTTCCAGCGTGCTGACTTTGAGGCGGTTGCGGCGTGCTGTGTGAATCAGTTGGTGCGTCAAAAACGCGCGCTCGCAGTCGGAGGAGAAGCACGGCTGCCACAGCACCTTGATCGCTGACGTCACCACCTTTGCCACGGCAGCCCGCGCCTTGTCGCTTAGCCGCTTCGTCGTCAAGGGGATGACATCGACGGTCACCCGGCCCAGCTGAAATGCCATCAACTCGTTCTGCAGCTCATCCTTTTTGTTCTCGGGCACGAGTGCATCCACCGTGGTGGCCCATGCCTGCACCATCTCAACGTCATCGCCAAGGTCATTGCCGAAGTGGCACGGGTGCACACGGCACGCAACAGCATACAGTGGGCAGTTCATGTCCGCAATCCAGTGCGCTTCGAGGCATTGCATGTCATGCTTCACCGGTGCTTGCCCCACCTTTGCAGGCTTGCGGCCGCGTGGCTGTGCTAGTGCATGCAGCTCACCCATGGAATCAAGCAGCCCTTCGTACATCTCTCCTGCTGCCCCACCTGGCGTTTCTGCAATGCGGAGCACCTTCACCAACGATGCCATCAAGTCCCTCAGCTGCCTCACCTGAACCCAGAACACGCGGCGCCGCACCAAACCCCGCACTGCCTTCTTACGCTGCTTGAACATGCCATCCCGCTGACTGCCCATAGCCACCCAGCTCTCATGGTTGACGAGCTTAAACAAAAATGGACGCATGTCTATGAGATACTACAGCATTGCATGTGAGGAAGCAAAACGCGTGTCACAGCGTGCATGCAGCACCCGTCCACCCGACTGCTGGTTCAACCATGTGCGCGGTATACCATTGTTGTGGAAAAAAGTGACGACCTTCTCAGCCCGTGAAAGAATTGCACCACCCCAGTCCGTCTTACCAATATCCTTGAGCACCAGATCACAGTTGAGCGCACAGCACCCCTGCCACAGCAACTTTGGGTACTTTAGCTGCCAAGTGCTGGAATGCGCGCTTGTTGACAGTGGTGTTGTCGCACACAACGGACACCACATGCTGCAAACCCACAACCTCCACCGCCTCCTCAATCATTGCGGCCATGTGGGAGGCATTGCGGACTTGTCCACTGGAATCGCGAGAAAACACGTGGCATGCCCCCTTGGCGTTCACCGCCATTGCATTGTAAATGGGCCTCTCCTGCTGATCCTCCCACTCGTCCACAGCCACGGTCACTCCATAGATCGGCCACCCCTGCTTCAAGGAGGCATCCTCTACCTCCAGCTTGGAGTCCAGTGTTGGCAGCAGATCGCCAACCACTGTACCTCGGCTTGGAGGCCGAAACGATGAGTTGGTGTCACGGCTAGTGCTCACCACCTCGTTCCAAAGTGGCTCCCGGCAGAAGCTGATGGGCAGTGCTCCACAGCACATAAGCTTGACGATGGACATTTGGCAGCTCTTGTTGGCCGCGGCCTCGCAATGTGACCGCATCGTGGTCTGGACCATACCGGCCATCCTGTTAACGTCCACCAATCTGACTTGCTGCTGGCCGGATAGCTGGTGATGCTGTAGCTACTGCTGTGCGCGTAAATCTGCTGTGCGGTGCAACGTGTCATCCTGTTGTTGACGCATCTGTTGGTCCACGGAGCTGACACCGTGAGATTCCAAGCCTGGGCCGACACCGGCCACAGTTTTTTCGTCTCCAGTAGAGAGCCCTACACGGCGGAGCGACTCCTCCTGTTTCAGTTTTTCAAAAAGATTGCCCCACGACACGGGCTTGTGGGAGGTTCTCCATGAATCCCCAAGCCCGTTGTACAAACGGGGACAGGCTGGCTTGAAGTCTGCAGATGGGCAAGGGGCCCTCTCAAGGCCTAGCACATCTCTTGCATGCGGTGGTGGGAACGGACACACGGCAATGTTGCCGTTGGGGATGCCGAAGTGACCTCGGATCCTATCGCAGGTTCCGCTCGATGTAACGCCACATGAGCTGCAATAGAAGCCTGGCTTCTTTGCAGGAGTAGGAACGGGCTGGCAGTGGCAGGAGAGGGCAAGTGTGAGAGAGTCTCCATGGAGACAACCAGCGGGAGGGGGGTTGTATTCTGCATAGGTGAGGCGGTAGGCTGATGAGGCAGATGTTGACGAAGGCAGGGACGACGACCCCATGGCAGACAAGGAAATGGGAGTGAACCGCCGGGGTGCCATGGCTTGGGTCTGCTGGTCTCCACGCAGAGACCTCTGCCTGTGCCCGGCTGGGCACACGCTCAAGTGCCGAGAAGTGACGATGAGCAGAGAGCAGCGTTGTTACTCGCGCTCGTACGTGCTGCTTACCGTTGCGAGCAGCAGTGAACCTCAGATGCTTGCGTGCAACCAAGGCTCATGCACTCATTGGACATTCCACACGCACGATGTAGGCTGTCCGACAAAGCTACGATGCATGAGCATCGAACGCACGGTGAGGCCATCCGACGGAAGCCCCACGACGTATCGGACGGACGACGATGCGAGCATCAATGTCCATGCTTTTTACATGTTTACAGCATCGACGTCCCGTAATTTACCTTTTAGAAGCAGCCGGTAATGTTTACGATGCTGGTTTGTGATGGTAAGTGTATGAATCTATTTCGGAATTCATGTATGCTTTGACGCCGAATATTAAAAAAAAATATGTACATCGGGCAGTTGTGGGTGATCAGACTTTATAAAACCACATCACTGAAGTGGCACATGAACGAACGCCCATTGGCTGAAAAAAAATCGTGCCACCTTGTCTTATCATCAACTAACATCACACAACAGTAGCCAACATTTTGAAGTTTGGAATTCAAACCACTGATCATGAAGTAGAGCGGGAGGGGAAGGGGGGGGGTCATACCCCAACATGCGAGATGGGCGAACATGTGTCAGTCCGGTCAGACTTTGTCGTTTGGTCGGCGCCCGC
>SZWC01012716.1:29493-43377 GCA_023375785.1 Penium margaritaceum | reverse complement strand
GGCATGGTCAACGCAAGTGATGACGAATGATGATGGTCACTGACGCAAGGTGCAAGGGAGAGATTTGTTGAATGTTTTTGCCCCTTGTTCAGTGTTGTAGGACGGATCAGGAATGCTCTGCCCCTTGTGGAGGTATGACCCCTAGATCCGTTGTAGTGTGACTCAACTATGCTCTGTCTCTTGTGAGATATGACCTGTGAGTACACCATGTGGGTGAGTGGTTACCTTGGCCATTTTGTTGATTTGGCCAAGTGAGAGGTCATGAGGTCGATCCTGGCCCCATGCATATCTTGTTTGCTATGGAAGCTTCCAAGAAAGAAAGTCCGTAGCTTCTTGGACGCTACATGGTTGGTCTGTCACCTTGACACTAGGATGCTTATGTGTCAAGCCCACAGTGCAAGTCTATTGGTGACGTGGCTGGTTCAGGCCACTTCCCAGGAATGTGCTTTTGAGTTCTAGGACTGGACAGACAGCTATAAAAGGACTTGTCTTGCATGCTGATCAATCAACCCTTGCTTGATGCTCTCTTGCGTATTGACGACTTGAGCTCTTCTTGAGATGTAATGCTAAGGCGTTAGTACTCTTGAAGGTGAAGTGTATGCCTGATTAAGTTTGGGGTGCATGACACATACCTGCAAAGGAAGAAGGTGTAAGAACCTTTGTGAGCTTTTCGGTTTCGCGGCTTCTCTGCCGGAGGTGGTTAGCTCAGTAGCTAACACAACTCACGTCCATCCGATGCAGCTCCCATCTGTGCTGGACAAACAGATCGAATAACATCCGCCTGACTGGAGCAAAAATCTGCTCACACTTGATCCTAGGGACCTGAGCAAATCCCTTGGCTGTAAGAAGGGCCTTGTACTTGTCCAAGGATCCATCTGACTTCCACTTGCACCGGAAGACCCACTTGGCGCTGATGGCCTTGCGGCCGGGAGGGAAGTCAACGAGGTTGTAGACCTGGTGTGTCGGATGGCAGCGAGCTCGTTGGCATATGCAGCATCCCAGTGTGCGACCTCGGGGGTGGCACGAGCCTCACACAGTGTGGCTGGGTCCTCTTGGCGTGCCATGGGGTGGACAGTGAGGGCGTGCGTGTCTTGAGCCCAGGTGGTGTGCGCACAACCACGATCGTGATGGCATGTCAGTGCTCCTGATGGAACACTACGGAGCCCGGTTAGAGGTCTACAACAATAGCCAATGTGGCCAAGCCGAGGGCCTTGGTGCTAGGATCTCCACTCAAAACTCTGGGTTTGTATCTGTCGGGAAGCGAGGAGTCTCGTGGGGCGACTGGGGGCCGTGGCATGAAAATTCCCGGTGCGGCGGCCTGCACACTCACTGATGGCCTATGTCAGAGGCTGCCTTCTGGGCCACACGTGTAGTACGGTAGGGCGGGAGGCTTACCGTAGTACAGAGGGGGCGGCTGGGAGTGAGTCAGTCGGTGTGTCGAGCGCGTCATGGGATGGCGAATCCTCCGGGAGGGTGGCCCCAGAGGGTCCAGCTGACGCAAACGGGGCTGCTGGCCCGGAGGGGCTAACGGAATCGGAGGGGACTGCTAGTCTGGAGGGGCCAGTGGCCAAGGACGGGACTGCCGGCCCAGAGGGACCAGCGGATGCGGATGGGGCTGCCGGCCTGGAGGGGCCAGTGGACACGGATGGGGCCAACAGATGCGAACAGAGCTGCCGGTCCAGAGGGGCCAGCAGATGCGGACGGGGCTGCCGGCCCAGATGGGCTAGCGGATGCGGACAGGGCTGCCGGCCCGAAGGGGCCAGTGGACGCGGACGGGGCTGCCGGCTTCGAGGGGCCTGCGGACGCGGAGCTGGGAGGAACCGGCGACTGCGATGCACCGCCTGGAACCGGTAGGAAGGAGGAAGGACTCACCACTTTCCCGTGCGAAGGGAGGGACACCAACAAGGAGGAGCGAATGAGGTTGTGAAAAACAACTCCTCAAAGAAGAGGGTATCTCGCTACTCGATGATGTTGTATCAGAAGGGATCCCAAAAGCGCCAGGCTTTGGACTGATGTGAGACGCCAAGCAAGGTGCAGGGGCACCCACGAAGGGCGAGCTTTCCACCTTGCTACATGGTGGACAATCGCACAATGACCACACAGTCCCAGACGCGAGCTGGAAAGAGGTCAGCCTATCGATCACACCAATGCTGGTATGGCATGGACTAGTGGGGAAGGGGTCCGTGGAGAATCCGGTTCCAGACCCACGCCATGTAGGCCATGGCCTCAAAGTAGAAGGTATGAGAGAGACCAGATTTGCTCTGCATAGTGCACACGACGTCTGTCATGGTGCGGTTCTAGCGCTCGGAGACGCCATTCTGGGCTGGCATGTAAGGTGCCGACATCTCATGATGGATTCCACAGGAGGCAAGGAAGGTCAGAACATCTCCCATGAACACGCCATCACAATCACAGCGGAAGCGGCAAGGGGGCGACCACACACGCACTCCACATCGATGAGCCATAGCCAAATGGTGAGAGCAACATTGCTCTTTTGCCGAAGGCAGGAGACCTAACGGTAGCAAGAATAGTCATCGGTGAAGGTGTGGACATAGCGCCTGTGCTCCCCAACAGACTATTTGGGAAGGGAGTCCATGATAACGGAGTGGATCAAGTCCAAAGGAGCAGATGCACCGGAGGAGGACAGAGGGTAAATCAAGCAATATTTCTTCCATTGAGCATAGTCATTGTACTCACTGGGACACAAAAAAGAAAAGGAGGCAGGGTCAAGGCCTTGGGCCGGGCGGCTGCGAAGCATGCTGCCGATTGCGGTCGTGTGGACGTGGCAGTAGTGGCTGTGCAGAAGGCGGGTGTACTATAAGGAGAGCATGCCACTGACAAACACATGGCTTGTGTTTGCCAATGGGGAGGAAAATGAAGGGAGGGGATGATAGACGAGGCACATGCCACAGGTTTCCACGCGCAGTGGTGTACAGGATGACATGACCGGACGGACGGAACGATACGGTGCCAACATAAAATGAGGATAAGACGTCCATGCTCATGCAGTTGAGGATGGTGAAGGACAGGAGGCTAAGCTCAAGACCAGGAATAAAAAGGACATTGGTCACAAAGATGTCCTCAGCGAGATCACGGAAACGAGTGACGCCAACACCGCGGACAGGTAACACCTGCCCAGAGCCTGTCCGGACAACGAAAACATCACCAATGGGACCAAGCACAGTGAAGGCCTCGCTAGCGGCTGTCATATGATGCACGGCCCGAGAGTCAATGATCCAAGTCTTAGCAGGATCCTAGATTGGTGGCGCCAAGTCGCTAACCGTCACAAGGCAGTGGGCGAGAGATGCAGTTGCGGTGGACAAGGATGCGAAACGAGACTGCCATCCATCCACGCGGTGTCATCACAAAGAGGAGCAGGAGGGGAGGGCATTGGAGATGACGAGATGCACGAGGAAGGAGGACACGACCACAACTTTGTCTCTGTCATGCAAGGTAGGATATGGAAACAGGAGGTGACGTAACTCGTACTTCCTTGGAGGGGTGGACGAGGCAGGCCGAGCTAGAGCACGATGAACTGCTCCAACTAGCGCTCACACGTAGAGGGCCCGAGGGCATAGAATGATTACGGCGTGACAGTGCCAGAGCTTACAAGAGAGGGCCACTACACCGCCGATGGAAAGAGGGACGTCGAAAGCTGCATATGGTGCTGTTGCAGGGCGGAGATGACAGGATCGACAAGGTTGTAGGATGAGTGGAGCTGCCAGACAGGGTGGAGGCATCAGCGACAGCGACAGCCATGGCAGTAGCGGCGAGATGGGGCTCACGCTCGCGATGCATGGTGGCTATGAAGCATACCTCATCCGTCAGGAGCAGGCACATGTACCACCAGTGTCTTGGCTGGCCACAGTTGTGGCAGACGGGACCCCCACCACTTGACCCAGTCTGATGCTGCTGCTAGCCCTTAAAATTTTTTCCCTTGCACTTCTTCTTTCTTGATGACAAGGATCCGACAGACACAGCCACTACGGGGTCAGGTACAGCCACGGAGGCAAAGGCATGGGAGGCGAGGGCCTCTGTGTGCTGGATGCGTGACTCCAGATGTGCCTCCTCAATGTTGAGGAAGAGCTCATGGCCTAGAGCATGAGGGTGCCCTGGGCCACCATTGCTGCAAGGATGTCCTGGGTGTAGTGCATGAAAACATCGGCTAATATGTCGGTAACACCACATTTGATGTTGAGGAGCGTGGCCAAAGGGGGTGGAGCAGCGTCGTCCAGGTGCCGGAGGATGTCCTCCACCCATAGGAGGTGATCAAATCAGTCTCCCCCATGTACAGGGAGTTAAACTCTCGGAGCAGGCTGCTGGTCTCTGCCTCGGTGGAGAGTCAATGGAGAGGTGTTCTATGTGTCATGTGACCGCGAGCTCTAGAGTCCCACTCGTAGTGAAATCAACAAGAAAAGGCTCGATGGCAAGGCGTGCCGCCGGAGGGGTGACTGGGACCAGAGCACTTACGGCGCCACCGGCATCATGCAATTGGTAGGCCTGGTCGAGACCGTACAAGAGATTGTAGTACGGCCACATGCCCTTGCTCTGAGCCCAGATACGGGAGCTGAGCTCTCAGCTCTGGAGCTGCTTGCCGGCCTGGAGCGGCGGGGATAGGGACTCAAAGTCCTTTGGCTTGTGGCCGGCACCCATAGTGGGGCTGAGGACTAAAACCACAGTTTGTAGCTGGCGATGGGTTTATAACTGTACCAGGTAGTACGTAGCTGCAGAGACAGCAGGACTAGCATGCCCAGGTGGAAGAAAAGGCAGCGGGGTGCTCGCATGGCTGTGTGGTGTTGGAGGTTGGAGTGCTGTAAGCTGTTTCGTCAGCACTTCAAGTTGCTGGCGAATGGCGACTCGGTAGTCTGGTGGAGCCGGGCTCGTGCCAGCGGGGCCGGCAACGAAGATTGCAGGTTGTTGCTACTACTGCTTGTGCAACTACTGCAACTAATGCTATTGATGCTATTATTGTGGCTGTTGGTGCTTCTGTTGTTACTGCTACTGCTACTGCTGCTACGGTGGTAGTGATTGCTGTCGCTGTTGTAGCGGCTGGAACTGTTGCTACTGGTGGTATTGCAACTACTACAACTGATGTAGGAAAGAGGGACCAGTGGGCCCTCCAGCAGAGGAGGGCCCATTCCCACTGGAGCTTTCACCCATGGCCCTTATGGGAGTTCTTTTTGTTTTTTTTGTTCTTTTGCTTTGGCTGCTGACGTCAGGAGTGGTTCGCTCTTGCTGACGTTAGTAGTGGGTTTCTTTGTTGCTACATTCATTGGTGCGGCTACTACGCTACTGCGGCGGCTGCTACTATGCTACCGTTGCTACTACTATTATTGATGCTGCGATAGTCACTGCTATTGATACTGCTACAACTGATACTACGGCTGCTCCTACTACGACTATTGTTACGGCTGCTGAGCTGTTGTTGTTGCTATGGATGTTGTTGTACTGCTGCTGCTATTCCTGGCTTGAAAGGATGAGTGCTTTGATGCTTTCAAGGTGTGGATTGCTGCTGCACAGAATGAGAGTGGCAGGCGGTTGAAGGTGCTTCACACCGATGGTGGAGGAGAGTACCTCTCCAACGATTTCCGCACCTTCCTCAAGCCTCGCGGGATCAAGCACGAGGTCACCCCACCTGGAACACCGCAGCTGAATGGCGTGGCTGAATGCACGAACCGCACGCTCATGTAGCCTGTTCGTAGCATGCTCGAAGACGCGGGGATCCCGCCAACCTTTTGGGTGGAAGCGGTCAATACCGCCGTGTACCTGAAAAACCAAAGCCCTACGCGTACCGTGCCGCTGATGACACCGGAGGAGGCGTGGACGGGATGCAAGCAAACAGTGACGCACCTGAAAGTCTTCGGGTGTGGCACATTCGTGCACGTGCCTACCGGCAGCCGTAACAAGCTGGACACAAAGTTGGTGAAGGCCGCCTTCCTCGGCTACGACACCATGGGATACCGCCTCTACAACCTCGCCGCATGCAAGATCATCCGTAGCCGTGACGTGGTCTTCCAAGAGGAAATGAAGGGCTGGACTTGGAGCCCTATGTCGGCAGTTTTGCTTGCTCTTGAACTTGTACCAGAAGTGTGAGAAGTACCAGTAGCAGAAGAGGGCGGTGCGGAAGATGGAGGTGACAGCAGCAACGACAAGGAGGTAGAGGGAGCTGAGAAGGAGAAGGAGCCGGCAGTGGAATCTGATGAGGAGGAGCAGCAAAGCAACGCACAGCAGCTGCCACAACGGTCCGCACGCCTCAACAAAGGTGCGAAGGACAATGGGGAGCCGCTGAGGCGATCCGAGCGCCTCGCAAACAAATAGAGGCCGCTGGAGGAGCTGGTGAACTTGTGCACCGTTCCACCACCAACGAAGTTGTCTGACCTCGAGCTTCTCTTTCTCACAGTCACCGATGACCCAGCCACATTCGCTGAAGCCATGCACAGCGCCGAGGCGGCAGATTGGCATGCTGCAGCAGATGAGGAGTATGGTGCACTCATGAAGAACGCCACCTGGATTCTCGAGGAGGCTCCACGGGGCAGCCGGGTGATCGGATGCCAGTGGATCTTCAGGCGCAAGCATGGTGCGGATGGTAAGGTTCTCAGGTACAAAGCACGGCTGGTTGCAAAGGGGTATGCGCAGACTGAGGGTGTTGATTACAATGAGACATTTGCACCTGTCGCAAAGTTCCCATCCATCTGAACGATCCTCGCTCTTGCTGCTGCTATGGACTGGGAGGTGCACCAAATGGATGTGACGTGTGCATTTCTGAATGGTGACCTTAAGGAGGATGTGTACATGGAGCAGCCGGAGGGGTATGTCGTGGAAGGGAAGGAGGGTTTGGTGTGCAAGGTTGTGAAGGCCCTCTACGGCCTGAAGCAAGCCCCGCGAGCATGGTACCAAAAGATGGATGAGCAGCTGGCTGACCTTGGCTTTGTGCGCAGTGAAGCTGACCATGCAGTCTATGGGCGCACTCAAGAGGAAAGCCTAGTCATCATCTTGCTCTACATTGATGATCTGGTCATTGCATCTGACTCCAAGTCTCTTTTGGACGATGTGAAGCAGTCCCTTGCTGCCAGGTTCGACATGAAAGACATGGGAGAACTCAGCTACTACCTTGGCCTTCGGGTCAAGCGTGACCGGCAGAAGTAGACTTTGGAGTTGTCGCAGAGCACGTACGTGAGCGACATTTTCAAGCGCTTCAACATGGCAGGAGCGCGCAAAGCCGCGAAACCACTGGAAGTGGGAGCAAAGCCAAGCATGACGTAGACTCCCCGCGACATGCAAGAGAGCAACCGCATGGAAGCAGTGCCGTACCAAGTAGCAGTTGGGAGCCTCATGCACGCAGCAGTTGGCACGCGCCTCGACATCAGCCAAGCAGTGAGAGTTCTCAGCAAGTTTTGCGCGAATCCGGGCGTGCCGCATTGGGAGGTGGTCAAGCGCGTGGTCCGCTACCTCGACAGCAGCAGCAGCCTTTGCCTCACCTTCAACGGCAACAATAGCCCCATCCTTATTGGCTACAGTGATGTAGATTGGGGAGGTGACCTGGACACAAGGAGGTCGACCAGTGGGTTTGTATTTGTGCTCGGGGGAGGTGCAATCAGCGGGAGGAGCAAGAAGCAAGAGTGCTGCGCCCTCTCCTCCACCGAAGCAGAGTACATCACCCTGAGTGAAGCAACAAAGGAAGCCGTGTGGCTGTATGAGCTGCTAGCAAGCCTTGGACAGCAGCAGACCACAGCCACCACCATCTATTGTGACAACATGAGCGCCATTGCTCTGACGAAGAACGCCGAGTTTCACGCCCGCACCAAGCACATCGACTTGCGGTACCACTTCATCCGCGAGCTCGTGGCAGAGCAGGTAGTGCAGATCAAGTTCTGCCCTTCAAGCATGATGCTGGAAGACTTCCTGACCAAGCCGCTGGCAGCGTACCGCTTTCAGCAGCTTAGGGGATAGTGCGGAATTGTGTGATTTTTATTCCCGCAAAGTGGGAGAATGATGGATATGAGAGTGCCAGAAAGTGACAAAAATAGGTTGCTCGATAGAAATCATCTGGCATGACAGTTGCATAGAAGATGTTTCACAGGTTCTAACAAACTTTACGGAACTCAATTCGGAGTCCGTTTGAGTGAGATATGGATTTCCAAAGTTTGGAGATCATGAGTCGGGTTCAAGTGACGACCTGAGCACTTTGAGCTCAAAAGGCGGCAGGATTATTGGCCAGGACGGCTGAGAGCGGTCTTCAAGGAGACAAGACGGCTGGAGGAAGTCCAAGAGACTTCAAGGAAGGACCAGTCCATGATTATTAGCCGTGCAGGCCGTGCGAGACATAATTCTCTTGTGTGACAAGGTGACTGCCGCTCATCCCGCTAGGCTAGGAGTGTGCTAGAGGGTAAACTTTGACAGAGTTGATCTCAGTGCTCCCTTGGCCAAATGAGGCATATAAGGGCTTGTTAGAAAGCTGTGATGATGTTCTTTATCACTCAAGAGTCTATTCAGAAATTCGCATTCTCTGAGAACCTACATTCGCTTCCGTAATTTCTGTCTGTGCAACCTGCAACTCCCTCTCACAAACAGTTGGTCCTGCCTAGGCGGGTCTTAGTGAGCCTGATCACCTCCCTGAGGGCTGCCCAGTTTCCATCACTCACATCCATCATTCTCCCACTTCGCGACAATAAAAATCACACAAGTCCGCACTGTCCCCTCAGCTGCTGAAAGTGGTGCGCTGCCAGCGGCTTGGTCAGAAAGTCTGCCAGCATCATGCTTGAAGGGCAGAACTGGATCTGCACCACCTGCTTTGCCACGAGTTCGCAGATGAAGTGATATCGCAGGTCAATGTGCTTGGTGCGGGCGTGAAACTCTGTGTTCTTGGTCAGAGCAATGATGCTCATGTTGTCACAGTAGATTGCAGCAGCTGTGGTCTGCTGATGACCAAGGCTTGCCAGCAGCTCACGGAGCCACACGGCTTCCTTTTCTGCTTCACTCAGGGCGATGTACATTGCTTCGGTGGAGGAGAGAGCAACGCAGTCTTGCTTCTTGCTCCTCCAGCTGATTGCACCTCTCCCGAGCACGAACACAAACCCACTGGTTGAACTCCTTGTGTGCAGGTCACCTTCCAACCTGCATCACTATAGCCGATGAGGATGGGGATGTTGTTGCCGTTGAAGGTGAGGCAAAGGCTGCTACTGCTGTCAAGGTAGTGCAGCACGCGCTTGAAAGCCTGCCAATGCGGCACGCCCAGGTTCACGCAAAACTTGCTTAATAATCCCACTGCTTGGCTGATGTCGAGGCGCATGCCGACTCCTGCATACATGAGGCTCCCAACTGCTGCTTGGTACGGCACTGCTTCCATGCGGCTGCTCTCCTGCATGCCGCGGAGAGTCTGCATCATGCTCAGCTTTGCTCCCACTTCCAGTGGAGTTGTGGCCTTGCACGCTCCTGCCATGTTGAAGCGCTTGACAATGTCGCTCACATACGTGCTCTGCGACAGCTCCAAAGTCTGCTGCTGCCGGTCGCGCTTGACCTGAAGGCCGAGGTAGAAACTGAGCTCTCCCATGTCCTTCATGTCAAACCTGGCAGCAAGGGACTGCTTCACACCATCCAAAAGAGACTTGGGGTCAGATGCAATGAGTAGATCATCAACATAGAGCAAGGTGATGATCTGGCTTGCCTCTTGTGTGCGCCCATGGGTAGCATGGTCAGCTTCACTGCATACAAAGCCAAGGCCAGCCAGCTGCTCATCCATCTTGTGGTACCATGCTTGCAGAGCTTGCTTCAGGCCAAAGAGGGCCTTCACAAGCTTGTACACCAAACCCTCCTTCCTTTCCACCACATACCCCTCCGGCTGCTCCATGTACACATCCTCTTCGAGGTCACCATTCAGAAATCCACACGTCACATCCATTTGGTGCACCTCCCAATCCATAGCAGCAGCAAGATCGAGGATCGCTCGGATGGATGGGAACTTTGCAACAGGTGCAAATGGCTCATTGTAGTCCGCACCCTCAGTTTGCGCATACCCCTTTGCAACCAACCGTGCTTCGTACCTGTGCACCGTACCATCCGCACCACGCTTGTGCCTGAAGATCCACCAGCATCCGATCACCCGGCTGCCACGTGGAGCTTCCTCAAGAGTCCAGGTGCCGTTCTTCACGAGCGCACCATACTCCTCGTCTGCTATGGCACGCCAATCTGCCGCCTCGGCACTGCGTATGGCTTCAGCGAATGTGGCTGGATCATTGGTGACTGTGAGGAAGAGAAGCTCGAGGTCAGATGACTCTGTTGGTGGTGGAACGGTATACAGGTTCACTAGCTCCTTCAGCGGCCTCTGTTTGCTTGCGAGGTGCTCGGATTGCCTCAGCAGCTCCCCACTGTCCTTTGCATCTTTGTTGATGCATGAAAACCGTCGTGGCAGCTGCTGTACATTGCTTTGTTGCTCCTCCTCATCAGATTCGGCTGCTCGCTCTTCCTTCTCAGCTCCCTCCACCTCCTTGTTGTTACCACTGGCACTGCCATCGTCCGCACTATCCTCTTCTGCTACCGGAGTTTCTCCCACTTCAGGTGCAAGTGCGGGAGCAAGTGGAACTGCAGACATAGGGCTCCAAGCCCAGCCCTTCACGTCCTCTTGAAAGACCACGTCATGGCTACAGATGATCTTGCATGGAGCAAGGTTGTAGAGGCGGTATCTCATGGTGTCGTAGCCGAGGAATGCCGCCTTCACGGACTTAGCGTCCAGCATGTTACGGCTGCGAGCAGGGACATGCACGAATGTGCCACACCTGAAGACTTTCAGGTGCGTCACTGTGGGTTTGCTTTCCGTCCACCTCTCCTCCGGTGTGTTTATCGAGCAACCTATTTTTGTCATATTCAGGCACTCTCATATCCATCACGTTCGTGCTGGTGTGTGTGCTTGTATGCGTGTGTGCACATGCGCACACGTGGGCACACGCGCTTGCGCATGCGCAAGTGCGCATGTCATGTGTGCATGTGTGTGAGTGTGTGTGTGTGTGTGTGTGTGTGTGTGTGTGTGTGTGTGTGTGTGTGTGTGTGTGTGTGTGTGTGTGTGTGTGTGTGTGTGTGTGTGTGTGTGTGTGTGTGTGTGTGTGCGTGCGTGCATGTGTGTGTCTGTGTGTGTATGTGTGTGTGTGTATGTGTGTGTGCGTGTATGTGTGTGTGTGTGTGTGCGTGTAACTCTCTGTGTGTGTGTGTGTGTGTGTGTCCAAGTGCGAGAGAGAGAGAGAGAGGGAGACAGAGAAGGATTATCTGTGTGTTTATGACTGTGTGTATAGGTTTGGGCGTGTGTGTGTGTGTGTGTGTGTGCGTGCGTGCATGTGTGTGTCTGTGTGTGTATGTGTGTGTGTGTATGTGTGTGTGCGTGTATGTGTGTGTGTGTGTGTGCGTGTAACTCTCTGTGTGTGTGTGTGTGTGTGTGTCCAAGTGCGAGAGAGAGAGAGAGAGGGAGACAGAGAAGGATTATCTGTGTGTTTATGACTGTGTGTATAGGTTTGGGCGTGTGTGTGTGTGTGTGTGTGTGCGTGCGTGCATGTGTGTGTCTGTGTGTGTATGTGTGTGTGTGTATGTGTGTGTGCGTGTATGTGTGTGTGTGTGTGTGCGTGTAACTCTCTGTGTGTGTGTGTGTGTGTGTGTCCAAGTGCGAGAGAGAGAGAGAGAGGGAGACAGAGAAGGATTATCTGTGTGTTTATGACTGTGTGTATAGGTTTGGGCGTGTGTGTGTGTGTGTGTGTGTGCGTGCGTGCATGTGTGTGTCTGTGTGTGTATGTGTGTGTGTGTATGTGTGTGTGCGTGTATGTGTGTGTGTGTGTGTGCGTGTAACTCTCTGTGTGTGTGTGTGTGTGTGTGTCCAAGTGCGAGAGAGAGAGAGAGAGGGAGACAGAGAAGGATTATCTGTGTGTTTATGACTGTGTGTATAGGTTTGGGCGTGTGTGTGTGTGTGTGTGTGTGCGTGCGTGCATGTGTGTGTCTGTGTGTGTATGTGTGTGTGTGTATGTGTGTGTGCGTGTATGTGTGTGTGTGTGTGTGCGTGTAACTCTCTGTGTGTGTGTGTGTGTGTGTGTCCAAGTGCGAGAGAGAGAGAGAGAGGGAGACAGAGAAGGATTATCTGTGTGTTTATGACTGTGTGTATAGGTTTGGGCGTGTGTGTGTGTGTGTGTGTGTGCGTGCGTGCATGTGTGTGTCTGTGTGTGTATGTGTGTGTGTGTATGTGTGTGTGCGTGTATGTGTGTGTGTGTGTGTGCGTGTAACTCTCTGTGTGTGTGTGTGTGTGTGTGTCCAAGTGCGAGAGAGAGAGAGAGAGGGAGACAGAGAAGGATTATCTGTGTGTTTATGACTGTGTGTATAGGTTTGGGCGTGTGTGTGTGTGTGTGTGTGTGCGTGCGTGCATGTGTGTGTCTGTGTGTGTATGTGTGTGTGTGTATGTGTGTGTGCGTGTATGTGTGTGTGTGTGTGTGCGTGTAACTCTCTGTGTGTGTGTGTGTGTGTGTGTCCAAGTGCGAGAGAGAGAGAGAGAGGGAGACAGAGAAGGATTATCTGTGTGTTTATGACTGTGTGTATAGGTTTGGGCGTGTGTGTGTGTGTGTGTGTGTGCGTGCGTGCATGTGTGTGTCTGTGTGTGTATGTGTGTGTGTGTATGTGTGTGTGCGTGTATGTGTGTGTGTGTGTGTGCGTGTAACTCTCTGTGTGTGTGTGTGTGTGTGTGTCCAAGTGCGAGAGAGAGAGAGAGAGGGAGACAGAGAAGGATTATCTGTGTGTTTATGACTGTGTGTATAGGTTTGGGCGTGTGTGTGTGTGTGTGTGTGTGCGTGCGTGCATGTGTGTGTCTGTGTGTGTATGTGTGTGTGTGTATGTGTGTGTGCGTGTATGTGTGTGTGTGTGTGTGCGTGTAACTCTCTGTGTGTGTGTGTGTGTGTGTGTCCAAGTGCGAGAGAGAGAGAGAGAGGGAGACAGAGAAGGATTATCTGTGTGTTTATGACTGTGTGTATAGGTTTGGGCGTGTGTGTGTGTGTGTGTGTGTGCGTGCGTGCATGTGTGTGTCTGTGTGTGTATGTGTGTGTGTGTATGTGTGTGTGCGTGTATGTGTGTGTGTGTGTGTGCGTGTAACTCTCTGTGTGTGTGTGTGTGTGTGTGTCCAAGTGCGAGAGAGAGAGAGAGAGGGAGACAGAGAAGGATTATCTGTGTGTTTATGACTGTGTGTATAGGTTTGGGCGTGTGTGTGTGTGTGTGTGTGTGCGTGCGTGCATGTGTGTGTCTGTGTGTGTATGTGTGTGTGTGTATGTGTGTGTGCGTGTATGTGTGTGTGTGTGTGTGCGTGTAACTCTCTGTGTGTGTGTGTGTGTGTGTGTCCAAGTGCGAGAGAGAGAGAGAGAGGGAGACAGAGAAGGATTATCTGTGTGTTTATGACTGTGTGTATAGGTTTGGGCGTGTGTGTGTGTGTGTGTGTGTGCGTGCGTGCATGTGTGTGTCTGTGTGTGTATGTGTGTGTGTGTATGTGTGTGTGCGTGTATGTGTGTGTGTGTGTGTGCGTGTAACTCTCTGTGTGTGTGTGTGTGTGTGTGTGTGTGTGTGTGTGTGTGTGTATGTGTGTGCGCGCGTGCATGGGCATTTGTGTGTGGCCATGTTTTCTTGTGTGTTTAAGAGGTCACCTGAGATTCAGCATGCAAGGCGACATTCATGCCACGTGCGATGTGAAGTGGAGGCCACATGTAAGGTGATGTGTGATGCAATTTTTTAGGGTGGGAAGGATCTATCGAGGAAGGGAGAGAAGGAGGAAGGGAAGGAGGGCTGGAGGGAGGGTGGGATCGAGGAAAGGATGGAGGGAGGCTGTGAATGCGTTCTTCCATACGTGTGTGTGTGTGTGTGTGTGTGTGTGTGTGT
>SZWC01012716.1:18180-28308 GCA_023375785.1 Penium margaritaceum | reverse complement strand
CACACACACACACACACACACACACACACACACACACACACACACACACACACACACACACACACACACACACACACACACACACACACACACACACACACACACAAACACTGATAAAAACTAGGGCAGCCCTCAGGGAGGTGATCAGGCTCTCCAAGAGCCGCTTAGGCAGGACCAATTGTTTGTCAGAGGGAGTTGCAGGTTGCACAGACAGAAATTACGGAAGCAAATGTAGGTTTGCAGAGAATGTGAATGTTTTATTTTACTCTTGAGTGAGAAATTAAATCGTCACAGCTTTCTAACAAGCCCTTATATGCCTCATTTGGCCAAGGGAGCACTGAGATCTACTCTGTCAAAGTTGACCTTCTAGCACACTCCTAGCCTAGCGGGATGAGCGGCAGTCACCTTGTCACAAATGAGAATTATGTGTCGCATGACCTGCACGGCCAATAATCATGGATTGGTCCTTCCTTGAAGTCTTCTAGAGGCCCTCCAGCCGGCTTTTCTCCTTGAAGGCCGCTCTCAGCCGTCATGCAGCCTTTTGAGCTGAAAGTGCTCAGGTCGTCACTTGAACCCGACTCATGATCTCCAAACTTTGGAAATCCATATCTCACTTAAACGGACTCCGAATTGAGTTCCGTAAAGTGCCTTGGAACCTTGAAATCATCCTCTATGTAACTGTCATACCAGATGAGTTTTATCAAGCAACCTAATTTTGTCACTTTCTGGCACTCACATATCCATCATTTCCCGCTTTGCAAGAAAAAAAATCACACAAGTCCGCACTGTCCCCTCGGCTGCTGAAAGCGGTGTGCTTCCAGTGGCTTGGTCAGGAAGTCTGCCAACATCATACTTGAAGGGCAGAACTTGATATGCACCACCTGCTTTGCCATGAGCTCGCGGATGAAGTGGTACCGCAGGTCGATGTGCTTGGTGCGGGTGTGAAACTCGGCGTCAGAGCAATGGCGCTCATGTTGTCACAGTAGATGGTGGTGGCTGTGGTCTGCTGCTGTCTAAGGCTTACTAGAAGCTCACGCAGCCACATGGCTTCCTTTGCTGCTTTACTCAGGGCGATGTACTCTGCTTCTGTGGAAGAGAGGGGAACACACTCTTGTTTCTTGCTCCTCCAACTGACTGCACCTCCCCCGAGCACAAACACAAACCCACTGGTCGACCTCCTTGTGTTCAGGTTACCAACCCAATCTGCATCACTGTAGCCGATGAGGATGGGGCTGTTGTTGCCGTTGAAGGTGAGGCAAAGGCTGCTGCTGCTGTCGAGGTAGCATAGCACGCGCTTAACCGCCTCCCAATGCGGCACGTCCGAATTCGCACAAAACATGCTGAGCACTCCCACTGCTTGGCTGATGTGGAGGCGTGTGCCGACTGCTTCGTACATGAGGCTCCCAAATGTTGCTTGGTATGGCACTGTTTCCATGTGGCTGCTCTCTTGCATGCCGCGGGGAGTCTGTGTCATGCTCAACTTCCCTCCCACTTCCAGTGGTGTCGCGTCCTTGCGCGCTCCTGCCATGTTGAAGCGCTTGACAATGTCGGTCACATACGTGCTCTACGACAACTCCAAAGGCTTCTACTGCCGGTCGTGCGTGACCTGAAGGCCAAGGTAGTAGCTGAGTTCTCCCATGTGTTTCATGTTCAACCTGGCAGCAAGGGACTGCTTCACATCGTCCAAAAGAGACTTGGAGTCAGATGCAATGAGCAGATCATCAACATAGAGCAAGATGATGACCTGACTTGCCTCTTGCGTGCACCCATAGACTGCATGGTCAGCTTCATTACGCACAAAGCCAAGGCCAGACAGCTGCTCATTCATCTTATGGTACCATGCTCGCGGGGCTTGCTTCAGGCCGTAGATGGCCTTCACAAGCTTGCACACTAAACCCTCCTTTCCCTCCACCACATACCCCTCCGACTGCTCCATGTAGACATCCTCCTCGAGGTCACCATTCAGAAATGCACAAGTCACATCCATTTGGTGCACCTCCCAGTCCATAGCAGCAGCAAGAGCGAGGATCGCTCGGATTGATGGGAACTTTAAGACAGGTACGAATGTCTCATTGTAATCCACACTTCAGTCTGCGCATACCCTTTTGCAACCAACCATGCTTCGTACCTGAGCACCTTACCATCCGCACCACGCTTGTGCCTGAAGATCCACCGGCATCCGATCACCCGGCTGCCACGTGGAGCTTCCTTGAGGTTCCAGGTGTCGTTCTTCATGAGCGCACCATACTCCTTGTCTATTGCGGCATGCCAATCTGCCGCCTTGGCGCTGCGCATGGCTTCAGCAAATGTGGCTGGGTCATCGGTGACTGTGAGGAAGAGAAGCTCGAGGCCAGATGACTGTGTTGGTGGTGGAACGATGCACACATTCACTAGTTCCTTCAGCGGCCTCTGTTTGCTTGCGAGGTGCTCGGATCGCCTCAGCGGCTCCCCACTATCCTTTGCACCTTTGTTGATGCGTGCGGACCATCGTGGCAGCTGCTGTATGTTGCTTTGTTGCTCATCCTCATCAGATTTGGCTGCTGGCTCCTTCTCCTTCTCAGCTCCCTCCACCTCCTTGTCATTACCGCTGTCACCGCTATTTTACGCACCGTCCTCTTTTGCTACCGGAACTTCTCCCACTTCAGGTACAAGTGCGGGAGAAAGTGGAACTGCAGACATAGGGCTCCAAGTCCAGCCCTTCACGTCCTCTTGAAAGACCACGTCACAGCTGCGGATGATCTTGTGTGCAGTGAGGCTGTAGAGGCAGTATCCCATGCTGTCGTAGCCGAGGAACGCCGCCTGCACGGACTTTGCGTCTAGCTTGTTATGGGTGCCGGCAGGGACGTGCACAAATGCGCCACACCCGAAGACTTTCAGGTGCGTCACTGTGGGCTTTCATCCTTTCCTTGTCTCCTCTGATGTCATCTGTGGCACGGCGCTCGAGGGACTCCGGTTTTACGGGTACACGGCAGTGTTGACCGCTTCCACCCAAAAGGTTGGCGGGAGCTCCGCATCTTTGAACATGCTCCATGAGCGTGCGGTTTGCGCATTCAGCCAAGCCGTTTAGCTGCGGTGTTCCAGGTGGGGTGACCTCGTGCCTGATCCCGCGACGCTTGAGGAAGATGCGGAAGTCGTTGGTGAGGTACTCTCCTCCACCGTCGGTGCGAAGTACCTTCAACCGCCTGCCACTCTCATTCTGTGCAGCAACAATCCACACCTTGAAAGCATCAAAGCGTTCATCCTTTCCGGCCAGGAAGGACACCCACGTCTTCCTCGACTTTTCATCAATGAACGTGACAAAGTACAACTTGCCGGACAAGGGCTGTGATAGCACGGGACCGCACAAATCTGAGTGAATGAGTGAGAGAAGCTCAGCCGTCCCCTTCCCCTCTCCGTGAAAGAAGCGCAGGCCTGCTTCCCTTCAATGCAGCTCTCACAAACCAATGCACCAGGCTGCTTCACCCCCTTTACCTCCAGGCCGCCGACCATTCGCTGCATGGAGATGATGACGCCAAAGCCGAGGTGACCAAGCCGGCGGTGTCACAGGCTGATGTTGTGTTTTCCCTCTCTTGTCACCAATGCTGAGTCGACTTCCTTCTTTGACACCACGTAGAGGCTGTAAAGACCGTCCTCCTTGTCGGCTTTTGCAAGCACACGCCCCACAGTTGCAGTGATGGTACAGCCACCATTCTCAAAGTGAATCTGCATGCCTTCGGAGATGAGAGATGAGACAGGGAGGAGGTTAGCTGCCAGCCCCGAAACATGGAGCACCCCCTTCACACGACGTTCCACGTGCTTGCCTACAACGGAAGAACAAAACACAATCTCACTCTCCCCAACCACCATTTGCACATGGTTGTCCCCCATGTACACCCGACGAGGTTCAATGATGGTGTAGACAACGAACCACTCCCGGTGACACGTCATGTGCCGCGTGGCTCTCGAGTCGATGATCAAGAAGAGGGCGGTGTTGTTGGAGACGTGCAGGACCTGGATGGTTGTCACGAATCCACCCTCCCAATCTGCTGCGTTCGCGGAAGCGTCGGAATGCTTTCCCGCTCCCACTCAAGCCGCAAGGACCGCCTTCTTCTTCTGGAATTCGCGCGCCCAATGGCCCGGCTTCTTGCAGTAGTGACAGTTCCCCTTCTTTTTCCCTCCTCCACCGTTACCCCTGGTTGGTGCAGCACCACCCCCATGACCAGAGTTGGTGATGAGAGCGACGTCGAGTCCGCTTCCGCCCTCCTCTCCCTTGCACCGCTCCTCCTCAAACAACAGGCTCTCCTCCACATCATTGAGGGAGAGCTTGTCGCCACGCTGGTTGAGGGCAACAATGAGAGGACGGCAGCTGCTGAGAAGGCCAGATAGGATGGTTAGCATGAGCACACGCTCCTTGACAGGGTCCTCAGTGGCAGCAAGGTGGTCAGAGAGAGACTTGACCATGTTGATACGGTAAATCATAGATCCAGACTCATCCATCTTCAAAGTGTGAAAGCGACGACGCAGCTGCATGTTCATGAGGATTGACTTGGAAGCATAAGTAGACTGAAGATTTTTTTAAACCTACTTTGGCGTGAGGATGCCACGGACAAGGAGTTGCTGCCGTTAAGCAAGGTGGAGGTAGATGGTGGAGAGGGCGCGGTCACACTTCTCGCGGTAGGTACGGGCCTCGCCAGGAGAGAGGGAGCCTTCGGCTGGTTCTTTATCCTTCTCATCCACCTGGCTCTAGAGACCCTTTCCATCAGCACCATCTTCATGTTGTTGCTCCACTTGAAGAAGTTCCTGCCTTCGAACTTGGCGTTGTTGACACCGGCCACCACAGAAGCGGATGTCGCCATGGTAGTGCAACGTTCAGTCCCCAAACGACTCTCTCACACACCAGGGTGCAAGGAATGCCTCAAGGATGAGACAAAACCTTTTTCTAGCTCTGATACCACGGATAAAAACTAGGACAGCCCTCAGGGAGGTGATCAGGCTCTCCAAGAGCCGCCTAGGCAGGACCAACTGTTTGTGAGAGGGAGTTGCAGGTTGCACAGACAGAAATTACAGACGCGAATGTAGGGTTTCGGAGAACACGAATGTCTGAATCGACTCTTGAGTGAGAAAGTACATCATCACAGCCCTTTATAACAAGCCCTTATATGTCTCATTTGGCCAAGGGAGCACTGAGATCCACTCTGTCAAAGTTGACCCTCTAGCACACTCTTCTAGCCTGTTCGGATGAGCGGCAGTCACCTTGTCACACATGAGACTTATGTCTCGCACGACCTGCACGGTCAATAATCATACACTGGTCCTTCCTTGAAGTCTCTTGGAGGCCCTCCAGCCAGCTTCTCTCCTTGAAGGCCGCTCTCAGCCGTCCTGGCCAATAATCCTGCCGCCTTTTGAGCTCTAAGTGCTCAGGTCATCACTGGAACCCGACCCGTGATCTTCAAACTTTGGAAATCCATATCTCACTCAAACGGACTCCGAATTGAGTTTTGGAAAGAGCGTTGGAACCTGGAAAACATCCTCTACATACTGTTCTTCCAGATGATTTTTATCGAGTAACCTAATTTTGTCACTTTCTGGCACTCACATATCCATCACACGCAGGCACACACACACACACACACATACACACACACACACACACACACACACACACACACACACACACACACACACACACACACACACACACACACACACACACACTCTCTCTCTCTCTCTCTCTCTCTCTCTCTCTCTCTCTCTCTCTCTCTCTCTCTCTCTCTCTCTCTCTCTCTCTCTCTCTCTCTCTCTCTCTCTCTCTCTCTCTCTCTCTCTCTCTCTCTCTCTCTCTCTCTCTCTCTCTCTCTCTCTCTCTCTCTCTCTCTCTCTCTCTCTCTCTCTCTCTCTCTCTCTCTCTCTCTCTCTCTCTCTCTCTCTCTCTCTCTCTCTCTCTCTCTCTCTCTCTCTCTCTCTCTCTCTCTCTCTCTCTCTCTCTCTCTCTCTCTCTCTCTCTCTCTCTCTCTCTCTCTCTCTCTCTCTCTCTCTCTCTCTCTCTCTCTCTCTCTCTCTCTCTCTCTCTCTCTCTCTCTCTCTCTCTCTCTCTCTCTCTCTCTCTCTCTCTCTCTCTCTCTCTCTCTCTCTCTCTCTCTCTCTCTCTCTCTCTCTCTCTCTCTCTCTCTCTCTCTCTCTCTCTCTCTCTCTCTCTCTCTCTCTCTCTCTCTCTCTCTCTCTCTCTCTCTCTCTCTCTCTCTCTCTCTCTCTCTCTCTCTCTCTCTCTCTCTCTCTCTCTCTCTCTCTCTCTCTCTCTCTCTCTCTCTCTCTCTCTCTCTCTCTCTCTCTCTCTCTCTCTCTCTCTCTCTCTCTCTCTCTCTCTCTCTCTCTCTCTCTCTCTCTCTCTCTCTCTCTCTCTCTCTCTCTCTCTCTCTCTCTCTCTCTCTCTCTCTCTCTCTCTCTCTCTCTCTCTCTCTCTCTCTCTCTCTCTCTCTCTCTCTCTCTCTCTCTCTCTCTCTCTCTCTCTCTCTCTCTCTCTCTCTCTCTCTCTCTCTCTCTCTCTCTCTCTCTCTCTCTCTCTCTCTCTCTCTCTCTCTCTCTCTCTCTCTCTCTCTCTCTCTCTCTCTCTCTCTCTCTCTCTCTCTCTCTCTCTCTCTCTCTCTCTCTCTCTCTCTCTCTCTCTCTCTCTCTCTCTCTCTCTCTCTCTCTCTCTCTCTCTCTCTCTCTCTCTCTCTCTCTCTCTCTCTCTCTCTCTCTCTCTCTCTCTCTCTCTCTCTCTCTCTCTCTCTCTCTCTCTCTCTCTCTCTCTCTCTCTCTCTCTCTCTCTCTCTCTCTCTCTCTCTCTCTCTCTCTCTCTCTCTCTCTCTCTCTCTCTCTCTCTCTCTCTCTCTCTCTCTCTCTCTCTCTCTCTCTCTCTCTCTCTCTCTCTCTCTCTCTCTCTCTCTCTCTCTCTCTCTCTCTCTCTCTCTCTCTCTCTCTCTCTCTCTCTCTCTCTCTCTCTCTCTCTCTCTCTCTCTCTCTCTCTCTCTCTCTCTCTCTCTCTCTCTCTCTCTCTCTCTCTCTCTCTCTCTCTCTCTCTCTCTCTCTCTCTCTCTCTCTCTCTCTCTCTCTCTCTCTCTCTCTCTCTCTCTCTCTCTCTCTCTCTCTCTCTCTCTCTCTCTCTCTCTCTCTCTCTCTCTCTCTCTCTCTCTCTCTCTCTCTCTCTCTCTCTCTCTCTCTCTCTCTCTCTCTCTCTCTCTCTCTCTCTCTCTCTCTCTCTCTCTCTCTCTCTCTCTCTCTCTCTCTCTCTCTCTCTCTCTCTCTCTCTCTCTCTCTCTCTCTCTCTCTCTCTCTCTCTCTCTCTCTCTCTCTCTCTCTCTCTCTCTCTCTCTCTCTCTCTCTCTCTCTCTCTCTCTCTCTCTCTCTCTCTCTCTCTCTCTCTCTCTCTCTCTCTCTCTCTCTCTCTCTCTCTCTCTCTCTCTCTCTCTCTCTCTCTCTCTCTCTCTCTCTCTCTCTCTCTCTCTCTCTCTCTCTCTCTCTCTCTCTCTCTCTCTCTCTCTCTCTCTCTCTCTCTCTCTCTCTCTCTCTCTCTCTCTCTCTCTCTCTCTCTCTCTCTCTCTCTCTCTCTCTCTCTCTCTCTCTCTCTCTCTCTCTCTCTCTCTCTCTCTCTCTCTCTCTCTCTCTCTCTCTCTCTGTGTGTGTGTGTGTGTGTGTGGATGTGTGTGTGTGTGTGTGTATTTGTGTGTATGTGTGTGTGTATAAGTGTGTATGTGTGTGTGTATGTGTGTGTGTGTGTGTGTGTGTGTGTGTGTGTGTGTACGTGTGTGTGTGTCTCTGTGTGTTGAATCTCATTCATGAACGTACAGAAAGGTACATGGAACTAGCGTGGACCAGACTCTGGTTCCAGGCAAGAGTGTACAACCTTAGTAAACCAGCACACAGCCAGTGAAAGGCCAGACCACCTATACGATACACGTCTACTCGCGGCCCACAAAAGCAAGGTCCGCCTCTGCTGGCCCCTTCTCTCTATGCAGGAGAGCTCTCTGAGCTCGGTCGACATCCTCCTCCAGAGCAGCATCTGCTGCCCACTGGGCTGCACGCCGTCGGAACTTCTGGGCCTGGGCCCTCTGTAGGGCGACTGCCAGGTGCTGGCTGAGAAGCGCACGGAGTGGCCGCGCCGTGCCCTCGGAGCCGCTGTGCCTGGCGAAACGCTGCTCCGACGCTGTCGTAGCTCTGCGTAGAACCGCGCCCAAACCCCGCGAGCAGGCTCCCAGCGTCTCCATGGTGGGGAATACAAAGTCTATCTGATCTCGGACTGCCTGCCTGCGCCACTGCGCGTTCTTCCCCTACTTCACCCGGACCGCCTCCTGAAGGGTGACCCCCGGTCGCGTGCGTGACGCCCGTCCCAGGGAGGGGCGCTGCGGATCGGCGATGACAACGTCGAGCGCCAACAGGTGGCCGGTGGCCGAGTGGAGGCAGGTGATGTCGGGCCGGCCCCCGGTGATGATCTCCTCCGGCTCCTCACGGACGCCACCCATGCCGCTCTCACGCATAACCGCTGTCAGCTCGCAAACCACCGCATTGTGGACAGCCTTGGGTCCCGCACCCCATGGGCACCGCAGGGCGTGCTGCGGAGCACAAGGGTGGAGACGTGCCGCCGCCGGACAGGAGCATGTCGGTGTGTGGCGGAGGTGCGCGATGGGCAATCCAAGGCGGAAGCGGCAGGCGACGCGCCAGTCCTCCGGCGCCATGTAGAGGCAATCTGCAATGGAACGCGGGTGCGCCAGCAGCCAATCCCCACTATGCTCTCCCTGCACTGCCGCCAGGCGCTGGAGCTGCGGGTGTGCCTCGTGAGACCCCAAGTCTGCCTCCACCGTCGTGCGCAGCTCGTCCAGGCGCCACTCGTGGAGCCTGGAGCTAAGGTCCTGGAAAAGGTGGTGGGGGCTGCCCAGCTCACACTCCGCGAGGCCGGGGACCTCCGCACGAAGGGACTCCGGGTAGCGCTCCAGCACCTCTCTCTGGAGATCGGCAAAGGCCCGCGTGCCCCAAGGGCCCCTGGGGGGGGGGCACTCCGCTGCTGCTGCTGCTGCTGTGGGGGCTGCTGCAGCAGCTGCTGCTGCGCCGGCTGCTACTGCTGCTCCCCCTGCTGCTGCGGCCGCTGCTGTGGGTGCTGGGGAAGGCCTGGCAGACAGAGCAGGCACACAACAGCACACCAGGACTGGAGTCGGCTGCAGAAGAAGGACAGCGGGCCTAGATCTGCTACCGGAGAGAGCCCCAGCCCCCCTAGCCGGATAGGAAGCTGCGCCTGACGCTCCGCGTGGAGGACTGCACGACCCTCCCGGATCGTCTGGACCCCGTCCAGGAGGAGGAGCCTGCGGAGGCAGAGGCCGACACGGTCGTCAAAGGAATGTAGGTGACGGGTCCACCAGTCAGAGGGGGGGGTGAGGCGAGTAAGATGCTGTAGACGCAGCGTAACGCACTCACAGAGGATGCTGAAGGCTGCCTGTGCGTCAGGTAGATCCACCATTGTGCCCAGAGTGGCCTCCACCTGCTGCACCACTGCATCCAGCCGAGCCCTGCAGAACTCCTCGGTTCCGATGGGCGTGCCAAGGACCCCCATCCCCTCCACCACCCGCCGAACCGATGACAAGCCAGCTGGCACCCCGTCGCCAGGGGGAAGGAAGAGCTCGCATTTGTGCGGCTGGACCTCCAACCCCACCGCTGCCAAACCCAGCCGGAGGGCCCCAAAACCTGCCTCCAGGAGAGACGCCGGACCCAGCAGGTAAGTGTCATCTAGATATGCGAGCACCCTGCCAACTCCCCCCATCGCATCCTGGGCTGCCTGCAGGGAGGAATGCTGCGCCAACACATACAAGAAAGGGCCAAGGGGGTCCCCCTGGCGCACGCCCCTCTCCAAATGCACGATGCACGGCTGCATCCCCCCCTGATAGTAGAGGTCCGAAGGCTCAGCATACACCAGGGCCAGGACTGGGACGCAGCGCTCAAACCCCCGCTGTCGGATAGCCACAAACAGGGCCGCACGCTCCATGGTGTTGAAGGCGTTGCGGACGTCGATGCTAAGAATGCCCCAGTCTGGACAGAGGCTCAGCTATTCGGAGATGGTGTGAACAATAGTTTGTGTGTGTGTGTGTGTGTGTGTGTGTGTGTGTGTGTGTGTGTGTGTGTGCG
>SZWC01012715.1:69534-81054 GCA_023375785.1 Penium margaritaceum | reverse complement strand
GGGGGGGGGGGAGCATGTTTGGTGAAATGTGGGAGGGTAGGATGTATGGCGGAGTCTAGGTGGCAGCTAGACATGGGTGTGGATGTCCATTTGGCTGATATTTGCGGCCGAGCAAGACTCTTGGGTGTGCGAATGATTGGAAATAGAGGTTGCGGACACAGAGGAGGGCCGTCTCTGGTGAGTGATGTCAGACTTGCTGTTGCATGTGTCTGATGTGCAGCAAACGAAGACAATGGGGGAGGCATATGGGCCTCTCGCCGTAGCCATCTCTCCAGGTTTCGCGTGGTTTCCCATAATCATGATCGCTGCAGTGCTGGTTGACCGTCGTCACGAGCTGTTTCGGAATCCATGCAAGGAAGAATGATGGTGATCGTAAAAGACGAGAGATTATTAGTTTGATGGCCTGGGCCTGTTCTACTCTACCACGTCAGACAGAAAAGCCTTCTAGCGTCTATACCTGTGGTGGTGACTTGTGCATGTTATGTCCTTAAACATGGGCTAATGACAACTGAAATTGAGCAATTATTGAATGATCTTCCACAAGATCCATTTCTAGGTTTTGTCTCTTGAACTGGCTCTTTTCTCCTTCACCTTCATTCCCACTCCCATGTGTCCTTTGTTAACTGTGAACAAGTCGTACAATTGATTTGAAGTTGGGATGAATGCTGCAAAGTCATCATGAGCTTGAGGAACCACCCAAGATCAAGGGAAACATGAATGTGTTGCTTCTGTAGTGCCCTATACATTCGACTATTTTCTAAAACTGGATTGTTTACCAGTTTTGACGAAATGTTTTAGCCAAGGAATTTTGGACCTGTTTCCTCCAAATCCCTTGTATTTCCTTTGTGTTTTCACCTCGTTGAATTGCCCGTCCATCTCCTTGGTGTCTCCCTCGAGCTTCGGTTTTCAAGTCCCGACCACTTGAATGTGGAGAGCGACGTCGCACCTCGCATCTCGCCTCAGATTCCAAGTTCGCAAATCGTATCGCGGAATCCTCCGCCGGTAGCTTCGCACGTCACTGTGAAGCATGCTGTGTGCCACGTCCAGGTGTAGCCCCTGTGGGACCGCATGCAGAATGTGAATAGGTTCCACATGCTCCTGTGCCCATGGTTTCGCCAGATTTAGTAGCGCTGTCCATAGTTGAAATCGACATGGCAGCGGTGCCCATGTTTACGAATAAGCGACCGAAAACGGGATTCAACTTCGCTCTCGAAGTCGGTCGTCGCCGACTTCGAAAGCGAAGTCAGCGACTTCTGACACCAGCCTCACCGATGTCGGAAGTCGCAATGTCGGGAGTTTTGGAGTTCGCAAGTGCGAACTCCAAAACTCGCGAGAGGGTGTGCCGCATCTCGCAACCCCCCCCCCCCCCCCCCCCCCCCCCCCCCCGCCCCCATATCTGACAAACCCCCTAGTGACACTAGGGGTTTTGGGTTTTATTGTTTTACTTGCCCGGGCATCTGTTGGGCCCCGCGGTGGCGGGGCTCAGCAGATTCCCTTTCTTCTATCACACGTACGTCGCATCTTGCAAACCCCACCAAACCTATTACAAACCCCCTAGTTTACGTGGGGGATTTGGGTTTTCTTTTTTTACTTGCCCGGCCCGGGCATCTGCCGGGCCCCGCGAGGGCCCGGCAGAGTCCCTTTCTTCTATCACACGTGCGCCGCATCTTGCAAACCCCCCCCCCTCCCAAACCTACGACAAACCCTTTAGTTGAAATGGGGGGTTTGGGTTTTGTTTTCGTACTTGCCCAGGCATCTGCCGGGCCCCGCGGTAGCAGGGCCCGGCAGATTCCCTTTCTTCTATCACACGTGCGCCGCATCTCGCAAACCCCCCCAAACCTACGACAAACCCCCTTGTTTAAATGGGGGGTTTGGCAGGGTCATCGCGAACTCGCAAGGACGTTTCGTCGCGGAACCCCTCCTGCGAGCTCGCGATGACGGGTGAAGTTCGGCTCGGCCCTCAAAGTCAAAATCCACGTCGAATCCGGTGAATACATGGAATATATGACATTCGTGCCCATTTTCGCTCGAAGAACAACAAACATGGGCATCGTTGTTATGTCGTTAAAAACCATGGACAGCGCTGCTTTATGTGGCGAAACGATGGACACATTAGAAGTCCGTCCATGTGAGAATCTCACATTCTTCACACATTCCCTAAGGGACTACGGGCCGGAGGTAAAATGGTGTGTACAGAAAAAACACAAAAATTGGTTTCGAAGTAGGTTGACTTGTTCTTTTCCGTAATTGATGCAGTATCATAGTAACTGGTTGACACCATGCAGGTGGAAGAAAGTTCTAAGTGTTGTGATTTGTGACGTTCCGGTCGACCTGTACAGTTTACTATGACCACTCTGTTGTGTCCATACTCGTGAAGATCCTTCATGCGGACCCTGGTGCGACCGGTACGTCATGTGGCGGCGGACTACCAGCCTAGACTGACTGACGACCGTTCCAGAGTTCTGGACGCTACCTGGGACCTCATGCGATTTTCCTGCAACAGACATGAGTTTATCGGTGGACTGGCCGTGGGCCCGATTTGCATGTTTTTGCGTTGTGTGTCCACAGTTTGATGCCGGATGAATGCATGTGACCAGTCGTAGCGTCGGGCTTTTGATTCTGCACGTCTACGTTTAGACGGTGTAACGTTCTGATATGTCTGCGCAGAGTTGCAACCAAAACAGTGGTTCTTGGGTCGGTTTTAGGACAGATCTTGCACTGCCGCGTGCGACACCCGCCATGCGCCGCGGCAGGTACTTATGCCATGGACCTCTCATTTGTCATTTCTCTCTGCAAATGCTATTGAAGCATTCTGAGACTTTGCCTTGTGTCTCCTAGCCAGACCCTTGCCGTTGTGTGCACGACTTGTGACTGCCGTCACCGTCTGACCAGGCACTGACGCCTAGTCGGCGGATGTGCCGTTAGAAAGCTTCCACGCATCTTCTCATGGTATGAAAGCAGTGAGAAAGTTCTCACCGAGCTGCAAAGCAGAGACGCAGTAGAGGAGCAATAGTGAGAGTCATCGTTGCAACAGATCCACAGGGACCTATCGACGACGACAGCGGATCGTCCTCGACGTCGTTCACCATCACTATGTGAGATTGCATCAGCAACAGCTCCTAGCGGCAGCAGGAGACAGCTGCAGTAGACTGCAGTCGCCAGCAGCTGCAGACATTGGCACATGCAGCAGCAGCAGCAGCAACAGGGCGGCAGCAGCGCCGGCAACAGCGCGCATCGGTAGCAGCAATGCGTGGCGGAAGCAGCACAACAGCATCATGGAGCGGCAGCAGCACAGCAGCAACGCAGCAGCAGCGGCAGCAGCGGCGGCGGAAAAAGCACAGCAGCAGCGCAGTAGCAGTGGCAGCAACAGAAGCAGCAGCGGAAACAGCAGTGCAGCGGCAGTAGTGGCAGCAGCGCGAAGCCGCGGCAGCAGCGTGTAGCAGCCACAGCGCGCAGCAGCAGCAGCGTGCAGCTGCTGCCACGGCCGCGCACGCAGCCGCCAGACGGCTGCCCCGCACATAGCAGCGCGGCTGCTGCTGTAGCTGATGTTGCAACAGCACCACCAGCTGAGTGGAAGCTACGCAGCGGCTTCCGCTCAGCTCCGCGCGGCTGCTGCAGAGCGGCCGCCTGCTCGTGCAGAAACCGCGAAGGTTGACCACAAAAAAGAAAACAGGAAGGCGAGCTGACGTCAGCATTTTTCCTTGCTGATGTCATCATGTCTTGCTGACGTCAGCAACTACCTACTGATGTCAGCACTTGCCTTGGTGAAATTCTTGGTCGGAGGGTCAAAAGTTGCCAGCATTTCAACTTCTCAAGAAACCCTCACGTTTCTGCAATTCGACCACGTTGACGTCTCGGCCCATAATGAGCGGCGCCATGGCTCCGTCTGGCGAGAACAGAAAAAGGGTACCAGATCCCTCTTCTTCCTCCTCATGGGTCATGAGCCCACGTTCGCATGCTATTGAGGACCGACAGAGCCAGTAGGACGAGATGCGTCGCCTACAGCGGGAGCAGACTGACGCCATCCGTACACTCACCGAGCTTCTTCGAGGACATTCCACGACTCCACGACACACATCCGAGGGAGGGCCCGGGGTCTTACCCTCTACACAGCAGTCAGCTCGAGCACCGAAGGCAGTCGCTAGAGCCGACCCGCCACCTCTTGATTCTTGGGACGAGGATCCAGACATGCTTGGCATGGAAGGCGACTCCCCCGAGCGCGAGATTCGTGTGCTTCAGGAGCGTCTCCGCCAGCTTCAGACCAGCTCTCGGCCTCCAAACATCCCCAATTTCCGGAGTTTCGATCATCGCCTGACCTCCACCCCAGTGACTTCCCTCTTCCCGGCATCTTTCCCATCTCTCGTCCTTCCCAGCCTGTGGTTGCTCTCCCTATGGAGCGGCAACCCAAAGACTTCGAGACACGGCCCCCACCGTATGTCACCGAGGAAGGATTTGACTGCTGGGAGATCCTCTTTCAGGTCTAGGCCACTTCAGAGAGCCTGTGGCCCTACTACCACAGTCCGTATCAGACTACGGACCGAGCTCAGGTGTTGACAGCGGCTAGGGTGATACGCCCACTTCTCTGCGCCATGTCGTGTGAGACCGTAGTCGACTTCCGCGCGTTCCTTGGCGAGCCAGGCACGGGCACCAACGCTGATCCACGCGGGGGCTGGGACCTAGCATTGTCCCTGCATGCTGTAGAGACGCACGCCACCCACGCCGTGCACATCCGTGCCTTTCACTCCCTTTGTCAGGGGCCTGCCGAGTCTGCAGCCGACTACTGGCGACGCGCCATGCACATTTACACGCGCCTTGGGACCTCAAGAGGTACACAGCTGTGGGCGCTCCGCACGATCATGCTCGGGGTTCGTCTTGAGCACACAGACATCTTCACAAGGTACAGCGATGTCGTGCTCGAGCCTTTTTCGGCTTCACTGCAGCTTCTTCCCTGGGTGCACCAGCTCTTCCTCTAGGTGACTTCCGCCCGTGAGGCAGCCGTGGTTCATCAGGAGACCACCATTGCTGCCGCAGTCATTGCATCACCACCGACGCCCCTCCTACAAACTCCTTCTCTATCCTCTATCACATCCTCCTCCTCCCCTTCCACCCCGATTACGTCGACTCAGACACATGGTGTCGCGACCGTAGTATAGGGGAAGAAGGGGTGACGAAGGCGCGACTCGAGCCAACAACGGCCGTCATCAAGCAGTAGCAATGGACGCTCCGTTCACTGCTACAACTGTGGAGGTGCCCATCGCTACACCAAATGCCAGTAGGCGCTCGACTGGGCACAGATTTCTCGCGGGCTCCAGGCTGCGCACGCACTACGGTCTACATCAAGCAGCACATCCTCTGGGCGCGCGGCAACCACGACCGCAGTAGTTCCCGCCTCACCACCCGCGGCCGGTGGCGACCCAGACTCACATGATGGCACCATCACCGAGCTTCGACACCTTCTAGCGCTTCGCTTTCAGGGAGGTACGAGTGTGTTGTCACAGCCGGGTGGTTCACACACTATTTGTTTGTCTGTTCTTGTGGCTCGGGATGACTCATGTTGGGGGGCACAGTCGGCATGTGATTGTTGTGATTTGTGACGTTCTTGTATAGTCTATTGTGACCACTCGGCCGTGTCCATACTTGTGCAGTTCCCTAAGGCGGGTCCTGGTGACATCTGTGCGACGATTGGCCGCGGACTACTAGCTTGGAGCTGGCCGACTACCGTTCCAGAGCCAAGGACACTGCCGGGACTTCCTGTTTTTCTCTAGCTTCCAGGAGTTTTTCAGCGGACTGGCCATGAGCCCAATTTGCAAGTTTTTGCGTTGCGTGTCCACCGTCTGATGATGGATGCATGCATGTGACCAGCCTTAGCATCCGTCTTGTGATTTTGCACGTCTAGGTTCAGACGTCGTAGCATTCTGACATGTCGGCGCAGAGTTATGGCCAAAACAGTGGTTTTCGGCCGGTTTTAGGACAGCTCTTGGACCGCCACGTGCGATGCCCGCTGTGCGCCATAGCAGGACTTTATGCCATGGACCTGTCATTTGTCATTTCTCTCTGCGAATGCTATTGAAGCATTCAGACACTTTGCCTTGTTTCCCCTAGACAAACTCTTGCCGTTGCGTGCACGACTTGTGACTGTCGTCACCGTCAAATCAGGCACTGACGCCTGGTCAACGGGAGTGTTGTTAGGAAGCTTCCTTGCATCTTCTCATGGCAATGCAGTGAGACAGTTCTCACTGAGTTGTGCAGCAGAGACATAACAGAGCAGCAGCAGTGAGAGTCACCGCTGCAGCAGATCCACTGGGGCCTGTCGAAGACAGCCGGTCCCCGTCGACGCAGCCCACACCCATCACCTGAGACCTTAGCAGCGGCGTTGCCACCGTGCCAGCAGCAGCGGTAGGAACAGCGTCGTAGTAGCAGCTACAGCAGCGCATAGCGGCTGTAGCGAGTGCACCCGCCGTCCGCAGCCGCAACGGCGGCTGCGGCAACAGCAGGGCAGCGTAGCAACGGCGGCAGCAACAGGGCAGCAGTAGTGGCGGCAACAGCAGTGCAAGAGCAGTAGTAGCAGCCGCTGCGGCAGCAGCAGAGCAGTAATAGCTGTAGCAACAGCAGTGCAGCAGCGGCAATAGCAGCAGCGCGCGACGGTGGCAGCGAACTGTAGCCACAACGTGCAACAGCAGCAGCGGCATTGTGTAGCCGCTGCTGCCACTGCTGCGCATGCAGTCACGCAGCTGCTGCTGTAACTGACAGTATAGCTGCAGCAGGAGCTGAGCGGAAGCTACTGCACAGCTTTCGTGCAACTTCCGTGCAGCCGCCGCGGAGCGGCTGTACGTTCGCGCATAAGCGCGAGAGAAAACAAACAAAAAAACATGAAAAAAGGGGGTAAGAGGGGGAATCAAGCTGACATCAGCAGTTTTGCTTGCTGACATCATCAGGTCGTGCTGATGTCAGCAACCACCTGCTGACGTGAGCACCATACCTCGCCAAATTTTTGGTCGGACAGTCAAAAGTTGCCAGCGTCTCAAATCTTCGAGAAACACTGACGCTTTTGTAATCCGACAAACCTGACCTATCGATCCATACTGAGAGGCAACATGAACTTCTCTCACAACAAGGGGGAGGGGACAGGTGATCCCTCCTCCTCTTCTTCTGGAGTCTTAAGCCCACGCTCGCAGGCCATTGAGGACCTGTGGAGCCAGGAGGATGAGATGTGTCACCTACAGTGGGAGCAGAATGAGGCCATCCGCACGCTGACTGAGCTCCTGCATGCCCAGTCCACGGTCCCACGGCAGGTTTCCGAGGGAGCTGCCGGCGTCGCAGTCTCTACACAGCAGTCGGCTCAGGCACCCACGACATGAGCTAGACCTGACCAACCACCTCCTGACCTCCTCGATGATGATCCATTCATGCCAGGCATCACAGGCGACACCCCGGATCATGAGATTCGAGTTCTTCAGGAGTGCCTCCGTCAGTTGCAGACGGGCACCAGATCTCCTCGGTCTCCTTCGATACGATCGTCACCTGACTATCCCACTGACTATCCCCTTCCAGGATTCTTCCCCTTCCCGCGTCCTCCTAGGCCTGCTGTTGCTCTCCCCACGGAGCGGCAACCCAAGGACTTTGAGACACCACCTCCACGGTACATCAATGAGGACAGCTTCGATTGCTGGGAGATCCTCTTTCAGGTTTGGGCCACTTCAGAGGATGTGTGGCCCTACTACCACAGCCCGTATCAGCCTACAGACCCAGCACAGGTGCTGACAACAGCCAGGGCGATGCGCGGACTCCTCTAGACCGTCGTCGATTTCTGCCGCTTCCTTAGCGAGGCCGGCACAGGCACCGGCGCCCATCCACGCGGAGGTTTGGATCTGGCCTTATCCTTGCTTGCCGCAAAGACGTACGCCACTCGTGCAGCACACATTCGTGCCTTCCACTCTCTCCGTCAGGGGCCTACAAAGCCTGCAGCCGATTATTGGCGACGCGCCATGCGCATCTACATGCGCCATGGGACCTCAGGAGGCACACAGCTGTGGACGCTCCATACGATGATGCTCGCAGTTTGCCTTGAGTACACTGACATCGTCACACGATACAGCAATGCTGTCCTCGAGCCATTTTCAGCCACTCTACAGCTTCTCCTCTGGGCGCATCAGCTCTTTCTCCAGGTGACCTCAGCCCGCGAGGCAGCCGTAGCCCATCAGAAGACTTCTCTTGCCGCAGTAGTCATCGCATCACCACCATCTTCCCTCCTGAAATCTCCTTCTTCATCCTCCATCACGTCCTCATCTTCCTCCTCCTCTTTGGCCCCGCCCACACCCACTCAGACACAGGGTGTTGCAGCAGCAGCCCAGGGGAAGAAGAAGAAGGGGAAGAGTGGATCAGGTCAGCAGTAGTCACAGCAGCAGTCGTCATCCAGTGGTAGAAGTGGACGTTCTGTTCACGGCTACAACTGTGGAGGTGCCCATCGCTACACCGAGTGCCAGCAGCCGCTCGACTGGGCGTCGATTACTCGTGGGCTCCGAGCTGCACACGCCCTCTGTTCCCCGTCCAACACATCATCCTCGCCATCCTCCAGATGCGTGGTGGCCACGACTGCAGCTATTCCCGCTTCCTCACAGGCAAGTAGCAGTGATCCGGACCCACGCGACCACACCATTACTCAGCTCCGACACCTTCTAGCGCTCCGCATTCAGGGAGGTGCGAGTGTGTTGTCATCATCGGGTGGTCCACAGACTTTCTGTCCGTTCTTGTGGGTCGTGACGACGCGTGTGGGGGAGCACACTCAGCATGTGATGATGATGGGCCTAATTGCACCGACTGGGTTCATGACTCTCATCTTTCTGCCCTGCATCATTCCTCCCCACTAACGGCTCAGCGTCCCTCTGATGCCGAGTGTTCCATTGCCCGTTGTACAGTGACGTCCACCAGTCGTGACTCCGGTATCACTTGGATCATCAATTCTGGTGCCACTCATCACATGACGTGTCGTCATAGTGATTTTTTTGTTCTTGGTCCTGTAATGTCTGTTCGTTCCATCCGTACAGGCTCTGGTTAGTCCTTTCCAATCCATGGTGTTGGGGTTGTCTACTTCAACGGTCCGTTTTGCCCCTTGTACCTTTCTGACGTGTTGTTTGTGCCTGATCTTGAGCTCAACCTACTTTCTGTGTGTGCCTATACACTGATGGGTCTCTCTGTGGAGCATACCTCAGACTTAGCGACTGTGACTGCTACTGTTACTCGTAGTGTTGTCCTTTGTGCCTCCATCGTTGATGATCTGTATCACGTCTCTTGGACCTCCTCCCTTTGCTCTCCTTCCTCCTCCGGTCGGGTCTTTATCGCTGGTGTTCTGTCTCCAAAACACCAGCGGTTACTTCATCGCCGTATGTGTCACATGGCCTCCAATACTGTATCAAAGCTCATTCAGACACAGCCAACTCTCGGTCTTGACACGGCTTCTTTCGAGAAGCCACCAAAGACCGACTGTCTCCTTTGCGCTCAGGGAAAGATGCACCGATGCACCTACCCCGACTCTCGTTCCCGAACGCTTCAGCCTCTCAAGGTAGTTCACTCACACCTTCTTGGTCCTCTTCCGGTCGAGTCCCTATCTGATCGGGGCCGGTATGTTCTGACTCTGACTGACAACTTTACCAAGATGCGGTGGGTCTATAGCCTGGGTCAAAAGTGCGACGCTGCCCTTGTGGTTCGCCTCTGGCTAGTGATGGCTGAGCATCAGTCCCATCACACGCTACATACTTTCCGCTCAGATCGCGGCGGTGAGTTCCTTGGCGAGATGGACTCCTTCTTTGCTGAACACGGGATTTTCCACCAGGTCTCCGTTCCTGCTACCCCTTAGCAAAACAGTGTTTCCGAGCGCTGGAACCGCACCATGGAGGATGCGGTTCGTGCTATGCGGTCTGAGTGCGGTCTCCCTGAGTCCTTTGTCTTTTAGGGTTTTGCCTACGTGACTTGGGTCTGGAACCGCCTCCCGCACGGTCCGATTCCGGACCATATTATACCGTATGAGCTCTGGTTTGGACACCGTGCTGACCTTTGGCTCGCTCGCGTCTGGGGATCCCTGGCCTCCGTGTGGTACGCCGAGGACCAGTAGCGGTCCAAGGTCTCGTCTCGAGGCCGCTTGTGTGCCTTCATAGGCATTTCCCCGCGGTGGAAGGCCTGGCGCTTTTGGGACCCTACTCGTCGTCGCGTCATTGAGTCATGGGACGCGCTCTTTTTCAAGTCTTTTAACCTACCATGACCTGACTTCGATCACGGCACTCTCCGCCACACATGTTCCTACCTCTGAGGGTTCTCAGCGGATGGGGGAGACTTCTACGCCAGCGAGTACCTCTCACCAGGCTGATGTGTCCTTTCGAGCCCCCCTCACCTCTCGGTCTCCGGCCATTGATGACCCGGCGATCATCGTCGTCGGTCCAGAGACCTCACCCAGACAGCCTGTTTCACGCCCAACAGGTGCCCCTGCTTCTGTTCCCGCACCTACTTCGGTGCCAGTATCTGCGTCTGCTGGCGCAGTATCGCCTACTCCCGTATCTACTCCTGCAAGCACTCTTGCCTCTCTGTCAGGTCCAGTCTTGCCTGCTCCTGCTGTCACACCCAGCCCCGTATCCCCCACACACGCATCTCCTCGCAGGACATCACCTTCCTTGCCTCAGTCCCCACGAGCTGTGGTCGTGCCTGTCCCTGAGCATGAAGTGCGGCCCTCGAGCTCTGGTTACTCCCGTGAGCCCGGTGGCCGTCTTCGACCACTGGTTTTCGGAGTTCAGTGAGCGTCGGGCCACGCACCCAGGCGCCCCTCTCGTAGCATCGCGAGTGGTGACCTCGGCACAAAGGCCCTAGGCCTGAGTGTCCGCACTGAGCTCACAGAGGTACATCCAACGTGCCCCGTAGGGCACGATCTCATCACTCGCGAGTTCCATATCGCTTGTGATGCAGCAGTTGATCTTGTGGTGGTCAGGCCTAGCACCGAGGTGTGTGCCCTCGCCACGTAAAGCTCTCCCTCTATGGCCCCCGACCCGGGCACCCTGAGGGAAGCACTCTCATCACAAGATGCTGACGCTTGGTGTGCTACCTCCGAGGATGAGCTTCGCGCTATCTGAGAGCATAGAGTCTATGAGCTTGTCGAATTTCCGCTTGGGAGGAAGGCTATTCAGGTCAAGTGGGTCTTTTGCAAGAAAGTGAAGCCGGATGGCTCACGCGAATGCTACAAGGCCCGCTTGGTCGTCAAGGGGTACTCTCAGATTGAGGGCATTGAGTACACAAACACCTTTGCCCCTATCGGCCGCATGACCTCAGCTCGAGCTCTGTTCGGTGTAGTGGCTCAGCATGACTGGGAACTGCACCAGATGGATGTGAACAATGTGTTCCTCCATGGCTCTCTGGATGAGGAGATTTACGTGGCTCAGCCACCAGGCGTTGAGGACAGTCACAAGGTCTGGCGTTTGCGCAAGTCCTTGTAAAGCCTCAAGCAGTCTCCGCTGTGTTGGAACCAGGAGATCACCAGCA
>SZWC01012715.1:26757-50337 GCA_023375785.1 Penium margaritaceum | reverse complement strand
ATCTCCACATTCCCATCGGCTGGGGAGGGAAGAGCCAACCCCAATCCCCGCGAGCGTCACCCATGTGGACCACTCACCTTGATGACAGCCACACCACCCGCCAGCTTGGCAATGCGCTCTGACAGCTTCTCCTGGTCGTACACCGAGTCTGTCTCCGCCAGTTCCTTCTTGATCTGCGCCACGCGCGCCGAGATCTCGTCCTTGGTTGCGGCGTCAGCAATGATGGTGGTGCTGTTGTTGCTGATGGTCACCTTGCGCGCGATGCCGAGCTGGTCCACACCCGTGCTCTCTACCTTCAGTCCCAGGTCGTTGGCGATGAAGTCTGCCCCCGTCACGATGGCAATGTCCTGCACGAGCGGCATGGTGTGAAGAGGGGATTGGGCATCAAGATCTTCGGGGAAAAGATGCGCGCCGTCAGAACAGACACCGGCCTGCTTCGGATTGCGACGCACAGCACCACAGCAGCAGAACGATGAATGGCAACGCACAGTAACGTGTCTCTTGCTCCCATCTTCTCTTCATCCCCTTGTGGCTGTTGCGGTCTGGGGGGATTGAGAATGAGTGCCAGCAGGTAGATTCTCTGCCTTTGATTCAAGTTCGGGTTAGAATATCTCTGGGTGACACCAGCTTTGAAAGTTTGGGTGCTCCTTCTCAGTTAGTCAGTGCAAGCTGTCAGGCACAGGCAGCAGACACGAAACACAGTGGCAGCAATGCACTCGCTTGGACCTGCCATGCAGCGTTCAAACAGATCTCTTCGCCTCTGTCTGTGTGTGCACCCACAGAGGACACAACCACAGTGTACGCGGTTCGTGTACTCTGTGGTCGTGGCTGGCCTCATAGTTGCCCAAATGCCTTGTCTCGTCCATTGTCTTCTCCACGACTCGACGAGGCGCAATGGGAAGCATGGGTGGTGACCTGGTGGATGTGTTGCAGAGCGTGCTGTTTCAGGCCTCATAGTTGCCCAAATGCCTCAAAGCCCTCTCCTAGGCTTCCATGCAACAGCTGCTTGATTGTTTGGCATGCCTGCCAGCTGCATCAGCAACTGATGGACACAGCCTGTCGTGTAGGCTACACACTTCACACACCACACGAGCTACATCACCCTCCTTGCACACGCACCTGCAGCAGCGCCTTCCTCCTCTCGCCAAACCCGGGCGCCTTGATGGCAGCCACTGACAGCACACCGCGCAGCTTGTTCACCACCAGCGTCGCCAACGCCTCGCCGCTCACATCCTCCGCCACAATGAGAAGCGGCGCCGACATCTGCGAAGTCTTCTCCAGCACGGGGATGATGTCCTTGATGGCAGTGATCTTCTGGTCCGTCACGAGCACGCGCACATTGTCCAACTCCACCAGCATCTTCTCCTGGTTCGTCACAAACTGCGGCGAGATGTAGCCGCGGTCAATCTGCCCACGCAACGCCGATGGAGAGAGCAGGCGCAAGGGAGAGAAGAGGAGAGGGCAGAGGAGTGAGCACCAACAAAGCAGTCAAACAGTGAATCGTGAGAGGCCACTGACAGTCACCACGCTGACTCTGTGCCGACACCCACCCCACTCATTGTACTCAGTGTTCAAAGAGAGTCATGCTGGTGAAAAGACTGTCCATGGAAATCAAAGACAAAAACCCTGAGGCTACAGCAAAAAAAATTGTGCTGCAGTTCACCACCTTCAGAAACTAGATTTGCAGGTACATTGCACCATTCCATCATTCCACCACCTCACCAACTCACTACCTCGCTGTTCCACAAAAAACGTGGCACAAGCCGACTTCATTGATGACCTCATTGGTGATCTACATCGATGTGTCTGCACCCACCTACATCACTTGACACGATTCTGAGACAAGCTGTTGTACCTTTCATGTGATGGTTCAAAGAGGTGGTTGGGAGATGATGCTGTGTGCTCACCTCCATGCCCTCCTCCACCTCCACCGTGGTCTCGAACGACGATGATGACTCAATCGACAGCACGCCATCAGGTCCCACCTTGTCCACAGCATCAGCAATCATCGTGCCGATGAATTCATCGTTGCCTGCGCCACCCATGACACGTCACAATTGCAGAGGTCAAGTCAGTAGGTGCAGATGGCGCAGCTGCAGATGGAGCTGCAGCATCCATGCGATGAGTAGGATAGAATTACAGAAACCCTTCCCAAACCCTCGACGGAAGCATGATGATGACACATCCAAAAACCCATACACCACAATGTGCACAGAGGCAAGTTCCACATGTGGTCCAGCATCTTTGGGCAAGGCCCTCTCTGGAACCTCACAATTGCACGACTTTGGGAAGGATCGTCCCTCAATACTGACAAAGCACCTCTAGCACAGACCACACTGGACTTGCTTGAGGCAAGTCAAAAGACGCCAAGAATGACCCCGCCCAACTCACAACGGCTATCATTAACCAGTAGACCACCCCCAATCAGATATTCACTCATACACAACTCTCTCAAATCCTCATAACAGCCACCGACATCCCCAGGCCGTGCAGGTGCACAGCAAAAGCAATCGACTCTTCCCAACAGTAGCATGCATCGACTGTTAAGAGAGCTAAATCAACAGTGTGTGGGCAAGAGCAATGATTCACCACCATGGGCAGTGGATGGCATGAGGATGGGCAGCATATGACATCAATTTTTGAGGATTCTAAAGGATTCCTAGTTGGCGATGCAAATTACTCCTTCAGGTAAATCCTCAGGCACACCAAAACCAAAGCTCTAATTCAGAGCCCGAGTTCAGTGTGAGGTTCCATGTGACTTTTCAGAGACCCGAGCAAGGCACAGGGTCAATGTGTAATCCAGCATTTCAAAGGAGAGGTTCACATTGCAGCCAGACCTCGAGGACGCACACGTTTCCCTTCATTAGACTCTTTCGACCATAGATGTATACTCTCCTTGCGTTCAGCGCCTGACAGACGTGCGGACATTTTCCCGCCCACCCTTTCAGAGTTGCAGGACCAATGTGCACTACAGCACCACGAGCTGGCTCAACGCACCACTCTACAATCCTGTAGGCGCAAACCACAGTCCGATGTTACAACAATCATCTGCTGTCCGACAAGCGCGCGCATGTGTCAGCCGCCAATAGTGCAATGTCAGAACGTGCTGACAACCACTGGCGTGTGGACACAGCGACATGACCACAGAGCAGATTCACACCTTGCAAATGCGTGTTCCGTGTGGAAAACGTGCGAAGCCTAGAGATCTGGCCTCATGTTGGGGGATCCAGAGCGGGCCCGCCGTACCCCTCTCCCTCCCCAACCGAGCCTAGACTCACAGTCACCCTCAGCCTCTAGCACACACGCCCACACGACAGCCCTCCCACCACACCTGCAGAGATGGACGCTACGGCCTTGATGTCTTCCCGACCCTTCACGCTTCGCGCCCTCTCCTTGAGCTGCTCCACCAAGTGCGCCACCGTCTTGTCGATGCCCTTCTTCAGCGACACTGGGTTGGCGCCCGACGTCACGTTCAGCAGCCCAAGCCGGATGAGCTCGCGGGCCAGCACGCTCGCCGTCGTTGTGCCATCACCAGCGGAGTCGTTGGTCTTGCTGGCCACCTCACGGATGAGCGCGGCGCCCGCGTTCTCCATGGGGTCCTCCAGCTCGATGGCGCGCGCGATGGTCACGCCGTCGTTGATCACCTTGGGCGCGCCAAACTCGTCCAGCACAACATTGCGCCCTGCACCACTCACGACGCCACCGACCGCCATGACCGTCATGGCAACCAGGATCAGTGCCGCTGTCAGTATCAGTGGCAGTATCATTTCTACCCCAGCTCCTGTCTCAGTGTCTGCCTCGGCGTCTGTGCCCTTGCTAGTGTCAACGTCAGTGTCAGCGTCGGCGGTTTCAAAACACAGGCGTTTGGGTGCTGATCGGTGACATATTCGGTGGCTGACAACCGTACATGCCGCACAGACAGAAAAATGCCCGACGCATTCAACCCCAGATTTTCTTTTGTAACCTCATGGTAAGTGGACGAAAGTCCAAAACTGTAGACAGTGGTAACCGTGCTAACCTCAGCAAGCGTCCAAGGAGCCGCGGGGCGGCGCCGGGGGGGGGGGGGGGGGGGGGGGGGGGGGNGCAGAAATGCCAGTCTTGTGAAGTGAGAAAGGTCAGTGTAACGACGTGCCGAAGTACAGAGCGGCAGTGTCGACAAAGCGTGGGACCAGAAGGACCCCCTTTCGTGCCCCTTGCTCCTCGGGAGTCTCGTACCGCTGAGGGAAGGGCGAGGAGAAAATCTCTAGCACTCTCGAGAAGGTCTGGGTCGTGGATGTGCCATGTCATCACTCGGAACCCGCCGGCCGTGCATTCGCTCAGCCGTCTCAGATGGCATCGAGCTGCTCCCCTAGGTGAACTTGGACCGTCCGATCATCCATCGTCGGTGACAGTTTGGGCGAATGCTGGTGCACGTCTTGAGTCGTTGGTCCAGACGATTCTGGATCGCAAACTCCGAGCGCGTCATCCGTCTGAGCCCGATAAAACTATATCGAACGCTGAACCGAAGTGGCTTCTAGAAGAGAACGGCGCAAGNCCCAGAGTAACTCCCACGGCGTCTGCCAGCTTGTCAATGCCGGCCTGCATCTTGGCGCGGGAAGCCTGATCGAACAGGATCTCGCGCGCCTCTGCGCGCACGCTCACGGACGCGCGCCTCTGCTTGTTGCTGGCGCGCTTTGCGGCCTTGGGGCCCAGCTGCTTCCTGCTGCCGGCGGCCAGGAATGTGCTCGCCTGCGGGCCGAGAGAGAACGCAAACAACGACATCGGTCGCAGAAAATGTGTTGAGGATGCTCGTTAACAAGGTGAAGCAAGAAAAGGCGGGGACAAAAACCTTTGAAGGAAAAACAAGGGACGACTATGGAAGCCTGCCGTCCATTTCCACGCCTGCGGCTAGAGTTAATCAACACAGCGTCCTGTTTCTTGCGTGAGCAGCCGCCTGAAAACAATGCACTTCTGGTTAACGTTGGAATTGCTACTGCCTTGTCACTGCTGACGTTGCTGCTGACAGTGCTGAAGCTTTTTGTGCTGCTCCTTGTTGCCACAGCTGGTGTCTGCTCCTGCTGCTTTTGGCTCTGGGGCGCAAGGTGCTGCGGATACCGGAGCCCCGGTGCTTCGATCCTTGTGGTTGCTGCCCCTAATGCAGTCGCTTCAATGGTAAAGTTTCCTCTCCGCCCATCTACGCGAAATGCGATGTGCAACATGCTGTTTGTGCCAAGTCGTGGACACAAAGAGTTTGGCATCTGTCGAGTTCGAGCACGACCTCATGAGAAAGGTCGCCCGGCTCCAGCGATCAAACTGGGTGACGACTTGGCAACTGCAGTTCCAACCCTGTTCGCCAGTGGCGACGCATTCCCCCAATCCACTCGTCGATGGCGGCCAGCGAAGAGCGCCTCCTGACCTACCTGGAGGGAAAGCGTGGAGGACGCCATAGCTGCGAGCTCGACGAGCAGAAAATTTCTTGGACACGGCGAGGGCTCGTCGCTGATGGAGGAGCGTTAGGTGCTGATGGCGCTTAAGTGGAGAGAGACCTTTCCGTAGGTCCTTATGGCTGCTGTTAATTACGGAACACAGGCACCGAATGCACTACGTGCAGAAATGCCAGTCTTGTGAAGTGAGAAAGGTCAGTGTAACGACGTGCCGAAGTACAGAGCGGCAGTGTCGACAAAGCGTGGGACCAGAAGGACCCCCTTTCGTGCCCCTTGCTCCTCGGGAGTCTCGTACCGCTGAGGGAAGGGCGAGGAGAAAATCTCTAGCACTCTCGAGAAGGTCTGGGTCGTGGATGTGCCATGTCATCACTCGGAACCCGCCGGCCGTGNATCATCCATCGTCGGTGACAGTTTGGGCGAATGCTGGTGCACGTCTTGAGTCGTTGGTCCAGACGATTCTGGATCGCAAACTCCGAGCGCGTCATCCGTCTGAGCCCGATAAAACTATATCGAACGCTGAACCGAAGTGGCTTCTAGAAGAGAACGGCGCAAGATAGACGGCGACGGCCTGCCGGTTTACCCCGACCACCACGGAGACGGCGGTCGAGAAAGCTTGCAAAAGCGCAGGCTTGCCACGCTCCTACGTGTGCGGGATATGTGGCAACGCCATCCGGTGCCACCCCCACGGGAACTTTTTGCGCTGATGTGGCGGCGACTTCGGTACGAGGGGCTGGCAACATCTAGAATCGACATCAGCTTCTAGAAAGCGATGGAGGCCTACCACCGCTGCGCGACACACAAAATGGCTTTTCCAAGCGAGGGGATGACCAAGATGAGCGGTCCTATCTTTTTGGCCCCTGGCAGAAAACCGGCTAAGCCGCGAGGGCCGCATCAGCACAAAAAGTCGCATGATAGTTGAACCCGACAAACGAAGGATGGTAGCTCATACAAGACGATGTAAAAATAGATAATCTTCCACCAGAGGGTGAAACATGAGATGAAATATATTTAAAAGTCTTTGTTTTAACTCATTAATACACAAGGCGATTGATATGTGTAGTGAATCATAGATGGTTCACAAGGACAAGTCACGGACAACATCACAAACTGGAAATTTTGAAAACATGAGTAAAATATCTAAATTTATAAGTTTTATCTTGAAAATTTACGAATTTTCGAGCACAAGTTTACAATTGAGAATGCAAGAATGAGGCCTACTAGGATCTAAGGTGCTTCAATCGAGCAACCCGTGCAATGCCAAGTCTTAAGCTGCTACTTTTAGAAAGCAAGCCAAGATGTAGGGGGTTGTAAATATTGAGGCGCTTCATCGTGACAAGTTCTGCGTCATTGAAAAATCGCACGAAGTGTATTGCAACGTTGATACTATTAGTGGTAACTCCATTGATCGTTTTGGAAGGTGGCCAAAGCTCCTAAAATCTTCTATCACAGTAGACTTGAGGCTCAGGAAGTTGGCCATAAGGCCCACGGCCAATACACATAAAAATCTAGTGGACCACTAATGGAAGAAATGAGAGAAAAAGGTCACTCGTGGCATCCACTGACTCAAATATGTCAAAAGCATAACCATCCCCACCCCCCTTTCCTAGTATACGTGATTTCTTGCTCAGTTACGAGACATGGGTCGGCGTCTGCTGAAAAGGGTGACGTCTCACACATTGACGGAAGGCTCCAGTGTGAATTGCCGTGGACCTGCCACATGATGAGATACTCCATGACTTTAGCTCGTCCTCAGTGTCCGAGGATGTTCTCAATCACTCACTTGGTATCCATTTCCATTTCCACAGGTCGTGGCAGAGGTACCTACATGCCAGAGAAGTTCTCGTTGGGGTTCCTATATTGCTTGAGTCGAATGAAATGGGAAATTAGTTGGATAGCTTCGGATCTACATTAGCGACTTTTGTTCAAGAGCTTGCATTTGGTCAGAACGCTCGTTGACTCCAAAAAAATGGAAGCATCTCTTGATGGTGATCTTGTCAGAAGACGAGTTATGTTTGTTATAGTGGCTTTAGTCGAGGACAAGGAAAAGAGAACGAGAGGCGGGAACATGACCAGAACTAACGGCGCCAAGGATGCTTCAAAACTTGGCGGGGGAGACAGGTGCAAAAATTATCAAGGCAAAACTTGAGGACGTGAACACAGTACAAAGCTGTGGACATCGAAGCCACCATGAAAGTACTGGTGTGCTAACATCACAATAAACGCAGTGTAAGAGCATGGACGCTAATGGGAAAATGTTAGACAATGGACAGGGGGGCATCCAAGGGAGCAAGCCTCGTGGAGTCAATAAGACGGATGACTGAAACACTACAAGGAAAACAAATACTAGTCCTAACCTAGCGCCCCTCGGCGAGCGTGCATGAACCAAGAGCTGCGATTAAGCCATGAATGGCAAGTACTTTCGCAGGGCCACGGTATGAGAAGACGGCTTGACCGTTGGAGTGATCTTCAACACATAGAGGCGTGATGTTTGAAAGAGGTGCATTTGCCTTAACCGTTAGCACTAAACCGTTGGCTTGTTTTGAAGGGTGTGCACAAGGATCGACTATACAACCATTTGTGCTAGGCATTACTTTCTGGGAGATGAGCCTACACATTTCCTCTTTGTTTTCTTCGCAACCTGCACGCCGTGAAGTTATTTCCGATATACACTTGACACATATTGTTCAAGGCCCGGTAATCCACACACTTTTACGTTTTGGGTACACTTGCCGGATACCCACTGTCTTCGCAACTAAAGAACGTCGTACCTACTTTTCGTAGAAAAAGTATGGGAGGGCCACTTTTGCAGGAAAACGCGTATAACGTCCACAAACTGTGTAAAGTACTTTCGGTAGCCACTGTTAAAAAGAAATACATCGGACGTCCACCGAGCCAAAAATCATATGGAGGACGAACTAATACTCTGCATACCCACTTTCCACACGGGACGACTGAGGTCAACAACATTGAAACAGGACCCCAATGTAGCCTCGCACACCAATGACAGCGTGGCAGTCGCCACGCCAAGTGCACCACACGATTTTCAGATTCCTGTCTGACTTGGCGTCTTCGTCTTCGTGGACCAGCATTTTTCCAGTGCAACCGTCACACTGCTCATCCTCCAATGATCGTGCGCCGCTGACTCGCCTAACGCGAGCACCGCCCAACAAGTGCAATGTACATTACCTTGCAAACCTCACACCATATTTTGTTTGAAACATTGTTGAACCGGCAATTTGCCAGTCAAAGAAGGAGCAGTGTTCAGGGCTACAGTCCGCGTCGGGACGGCTGCCCGTCCTGTCCAGAACGGCGGGCGTCCTGTCCCGCGCACATATTATGACCTAGGTTGTATGGTTCATCATCGCAAACTGTCGTCATGTCTTCACACGCTCGCACGACTGACGGGAATGGCCGCGGGTGGAATACTGGATATTATGTGGACACCTTTGTTGCCCACCGAGCATGGGTCGCAATGAGGAATGCATGGGACCGCAGAGAGGCATGTAAGCGCAGTGTACATGGCCGCCATCCGTGACAGACGACATGGGCTGCGACACCTGAAGCCATGGCACAGACCCTCGACTGGCCTTTGCCCAGTGTTAGACCATTGAACGGCCCAGATGCATGGGAGCCATGGATATCATCCGAGCCTAACTGTCCGTGCGGATGCAACCGCACGTACACCACATAGAAATACGGGGCTGGCAATCATCGTAAGCCATCTCCATTCACGCTGTTGTACACAGCACACAACATGGGTCGCCCGCTATATGGACATGACGACAGTGAGCCCACAGACGTTATGGACGTGCGTACGCAGTTCTGGACCGACCGTGTCTACACTTGGGACACGGTGTGTAGGATCTACCAAACCAACCACGCGACACGCTGGGATGAAGTTGGTGCTTGGGGTGGCGAACCTACCGTACCCACCAGGCCACAGCTCACTCCCCAGCAAGTGAAGGAGGCCTGGGTTAGGATCAAGAGTCGCTGGGACACGTTCATTGCAAGGGAGGAGCAACCTAGTTCGGTGAACGACCCATCTGAACCAGAGACCATGTGCTGGGTTTTGGATGAACGCATGCCATGTGCACGTCCACCTTACACCCCTCATCCATGGATGCCTTGGGCTTGATATTGTCGCTGGTTGCTTTGGTTCTGTTTTGACCAGATTATCATGAACGTTCCCCAACTTCCTGAATTCCTTTTTGCCACATAACCATCTGTATTCAACTGTGTTGAAGGTATGTCTGCTCAGAACTAGGTCACACAAAGTGGACCTGCGGAACATAATCCAATGTTTCTGCCGTTAGGAGACCTCTTTGGACGCCGGAGAACATAGTGGGCAAGATGAGTATAAATCACTCTAATCGTACACAATGTCTTAAACGCATTTTGGGACGAGTATTGTCCAGGAAGTGGTCATGGCATACATTTTCTTACTACACTGCATGTCAGCCACCACTAGACTCCATCACTAAGTACCTTCATTGTCTACGTAAGTCGGACATCACACGGATTTGCAGCGCATACCAGAACGGAGAAAAGCAATCATTACTATAATGCTGGTGTAAGGACTGGCAAATGTCTGTACTTCTAATGACAAAGGTTCTGTCGTTGTCATTACTGATCATTTGAAGCAAACATCAGGGTGAGTGGAATGGTTAAACGAAATTGAGTGCATCTTCGTGAAATTCAAGCCCAGAACAGCAGTGGTCCTAAGTCACATGTACTGATCCACAATTGAACGTGCACGGGTAGGCCGTGAACATAACAGATGACTTCACAAGCAGGGCACTCTGCACCTTCAGTGAACTCTATGCATGCATCATAGAAGACTTCCCCAAAGGGAGAGGCACACATGCCTGTGCAGGGGTTGGCCACTTGATATCTGGCCTCCTCCACCTCTGCCTTGCCCAGGGTGAGACTAGCCATCATGGCACACATGCCTTGTGCACCAGTTGCTGCACACCCAGTGTTTTGGGCCACATGTGATCTGACCCTGTGCTGGTGTACTTTCAGCCTTGGCTGCCGCTTGACGACCTTGTTCATGAAGATGTGGATGTGCCTCACCTGCATAGAACACAAGTACACACAACGGATTAGATGCGTCCAACAGAATTGACTCCAACAACGCACCACTTGGCAAGACATGCAGTACACACAATGGGCATTACCTATCAGCAGACAGAACGGCGACTACGTTTGCGCGGAATTGGTTTGTCTTCTTCACATGACGTAGAGTAGGAGGAGCCATCCGTTGACTCCCACTCTTCTGTCTCGGTTGTCTCATAGTCCGAGGTACTCTCCTCGTCCGACCAGTCTGATGACGACAGATCATTGTTCGCTGGACTGCCAGGGTTGTCAACCTGCGATGAAAAGGCGGGGTCACCAGCTTCACCACCATCTCCATTATCACCCCCATCACCTGCCGCAGCACCATTTGCAGGCCCACTTGAAGCACCATTTGCAGCACCACTAGCAGCACCACTAGGTGCTGCTCCAGCTGTTCCTGCAGCTCCTACTGCAGGTGCTGCTCCTGCTGTTCCTGCTGCGCCAACAGCTGCTGCTGCACCTGCTGTTCCAGCTGCTCCTGCTGCTGCNTTCGCTGGACTGCCAGGGTTGTCAACCTGCGATGAAAAGGCGGGGTCACCAGCTTCACCACCATCTCCATTATCACCCCCATCACCTGCCGCAGCACCATTTGCATGCCCACTTGAAGCACCATTTGCAGCACCACTAGCAGCACCACTAGGTGCTGCTCCAGCTATTCCTGCAGCTTCTACTACAGGTGCTGCTCCTACTGTTCCTGCTGCGCCAACAGCTGCTACTGCACCTGCTGTTCCAGCTGCTCCTGCTGCTGCAGCTGCTCCTGCAGCTCCTACTGCGCCTGCTGCTCCTGCTGCAGCTCCTGCTGCGCCTGCTGCTCCACCTGCTCTAGCTCCGCCACCTGCTCCTCTTGCACCTGCTGCTGCAGGTCCAAGTTGTAGCCCACCATCACCACGCACTACGCGTCCAGAGGCCAGTTGCTTGGCACGTGCTGCGGCCACGTTAGCTGCAGACAGTGCAGGTGGGTTGGTGCACTTCCGCGGTCCATGCCCAGAGAGGCCGCAGTGGCTGCAGATGCGGTTGCACTTGCAACGTTCATACCGGTCCTTGCGTTTCGACTTGGGCCTCCCTGCGCCACGTTTTTTGCCCGGGGGCCCCCATCCACTCTCCACGTACTGCACGTTGCCGAGGTTGACACCGGGCATGGGCTGATTGTACGTTCTCTTCCATGCCATCTTCGTCAGGTGGATGTCCATGTACATGTCGGGCCTTACGCCAGCGTCCAGAAGCAGACTGACCGCATGCTGGTACGGAAATCCATACTCGGCCCACTGCCCGCAGCTGCACTTCTTCGTGTGGCACTCGACCTCTCGGCCCGACATACTCTTTGGACCGGACACCGTTCCAGACAGTGGCCCGGCCGGGATGATGTCGTACTGTCGCGCCTTCTGCGTGTAGTTCTTCAGCTTCTCTTCCACGAAGGGGGACAGCGCGGACTCACAGTCATGCGCGAGCTTCCGGCGGTCTGCAAACAGCTTCTGCACCCAGACGTACAGCTGAGCAAAGCAGTGAAACAGGTACAGATGCCTCAGGTCCTTGATGCGTGCGTTCAGTGACTCTGCTGCGTTGCTGGTTGTGTGGCCGCCACGGGGCACGGGGATGTACAAACGGCTCCACGCAGCGAGTGGGATGCCAGGTTCTGTGCCCCCTCCAAAAATGTACTGCAGACCGGGCGAGGAAGCCTTTGCCAACTCCTCCTGCGCGCGCTTGAACTCTCGCGGGGTGAAGGCATGTACGAGGGTCCAGAAGAGGTCCGCGGCAACACGGCCCGCCTTGGACTTGACGTTCTCGCGGATGTGCTGCGCACAATACATATGCGTAGTACCTGGCACTTCACGGGCCACAGCTGCAAGAAGCCCGCCATCGCGGTCGGAGATGATGGCAGTCCCGCGGTCACGAATAGTGGGGTACGCCTGCACCAGTTGCTGCACAAACCACAGCCAGTTTTCCTTGTCCTCCTGTCCGCACAGCGCCCACGCCATGGGCACNGCACAATACGTATGCGTAGCACCTGGCACTTCACGGGCCACAGCTGCAAGAAGCCCGCCATCGCGGTCGGAGATGATGGCAGTCCCGCGGTCACGAATAGTGGGGTACGCCTGCACCAGTTGCTGCACAAACCACAGCCAGTTTTCCTTGTCCTCCTGTCTGCACAGCGCCCACGCCATGGGCACAGAGTGGTTGTTTGCATCCCAGTACTGGGCAATCAGAAGCACTTGCTTGAAACCATTTCTCAAGAACGTCGCGTCCATGGTTACGATGCGGCGGACGTGGTTCCAGCCATCATGACACGCCCCAGGAGCGACAAAGGCACGGCGGAAAACCTGCTTCTTGTCTTGCTCTGCACATGCGAACGTCTGGGGGTCCACTCGTTTCAGCTGCAAGACAGACATGGCATGGGGACGAAAATTTAAGACGTCCGTGTGTTTCAGTCACATGTCCAGTTGGCATAACAGCGTACGAAGGAAGAAGTACTCACCTCCTCAATGTACGCCGGGAACAAGGACCACTACAGCGCCTTCTCGCCCATCAGCTGTTCCTGGGCAGCCTTGTTTGCACGGTAGACCACGGGGTACGCCACCTTCTCCCCAGTACGAGCCTCCACGATCTGCTACAGCGCTTTTGTGTCCGTCGAGGGCCTCTTCTTGATGGTCTGCTCAATGTGCCGCAGTACCCATGCAGCCCGGCGAGCCTGGTCGCCCTTCTTGGTGGTGGGGGAGCACTTGTGGCCATCCACATATTCGATGATGACAACATTGCCGTGCTTGCGCTGATAGCGCGCCTTCAGGAGCCACGGGCAGCCTGCTTGCTTCCACTGTTCGCAACGGACTTCGAGACGAGTTGGCTCACTCCGGACCCACGACACCGGCATGCCGCGGTCCACTGCGTAGTCTTGGACAGCTTCGCGACAGGCTTCCATGTTGCGAAAGGCACGCCTGCCTGGGAAATCCGTGCATCTTCCTTTGCGTTTTCGCGCACGTCCAGTAGCAGCTTCAACATCTTTCACAATGTTGTCCGACGGGGGCGGCGGGGTGTCCTCATTAGACGACCCTGCATAGCAGAGATCCACACAGACATGTGAGTCACATGTCAAGGAAACAGGCAGAAGACATGTTGGTGTGAGATGGCTTGCCGTGAGCGTACTTCGACCAAGCAGGAGGTCCAACCCCGTCGACGAGGACGCCATGTCCAGAAAGAAAGTGGGTTCAACCCACCAGCACGGTAACCACAAAACGGACGGACACGTTGACTGCCTCCAAGTCGCATCGTGCGCTCTTCAACACGGTCTGGGGAGCGAGGAGTCATGTGCTCCATGACATTGACGTGACAGTGCCACTCGTGTTCCTCCCACTTAGTAAGAAGGAAAGATGACTCCGGGTGGTACCGGGACACGAGGACCTCGGGTGGGTCGTCGTCCTCGTCGGACGGGTAATCGCCTCCACTGGCGTACAAAGTGGCGGCCATGGTGGCCAACAGTGGGTATAACAATGTGCGACATGCGTCCTAATATGCATCGTACCCACCATCTACACTTGGAAAACCCACCAGTTGTTAGCGCGAGGAGGAGGGCCATCCCGGAGACAGAAGCCCGCGGCAACGAAGGGGCGACATTGGAAGAACATGACGACTACACATCAACAATGGCTGAACGGTCAGGACCCCTGCGAACGACAAGAGAGAACGTCCACATGACATGGCAGTTGGCTGACTTTCCATGACGACAACCGTTGCGTCCCATGCATGCGGTGTGAAGACATCATAGGACGTTACAAGAAATAGTAATCCTATCATGCACCTGGATGACAATCATAGACGAGGGGAGGCACGACAGCTTCGACATCAGAACGTTAGCACCATGTCGCTATACCTCGAAGTATCCGCCAGCTGGCGTCGTTGCCATGTGGATGACAACGTCCACCTGGCAACATATCGCGTCCTCGATACGTGCTACGATTAGAGCCCATTTGCATGTTGTCCACATCGACGGCATGGCCCGCGTAATGCAACATCACGGCACGTTCGCTGCATGTCCGGCAAAGGAGCTGCGCGACGTCTGTTCTCGCATGTGACGCTAGTCGACCTTTCTGCGAACGTTCGAAAGTTGAAACCCCCTATTTAAACCGGCCAATGAAGTAGGGGATAAGGGTTGCTTCGAACACATATTACTTCCGTTGGAAGTTGACCTACCGTTAAAGACACCGGAGATGCATGAGTCGGTCACGAATTGGTGCGGTCTAGAAATGGTGTCTGAAATCATTGAAACTTGAAATTAAAAACACCGGATACCCACAGTTCACAAACAAATTCACGCGGAACCGGTGTAGCGTGAATTTCTTTGCAATAGTGGGTACGGCATGCATGATCCCAGGCGCGTTGGCAAAAGTGGGTACTGCACGTATCTTCTGTATAAAGTGAGTACCGTGTGTAAAATGTGCGAAAAATGGCCACGACAAAAGTCGGAGGCCGAAACTGTGGGTATCGCGCAATTAGGCCGTTACGTTTTCCAGTCTTTTGTTTGAAGAAAAACACAGGTGTTGCTTAGGGTGACGTGGATGGGCGAGTAAAACAATTCCCGAGCATCTTGTCTAGCTCTCGATTTAGCTCGGTCAGATAGTGTTTGCTCATCCGATGGATATCTTCAACAGTCAATCTGCTACCCACCTTCAGGTCGATCTACTGATCGACGTTGCGGTGTGGATATAATTCCAAGGTAGTTTTCTTTCTTGAAAGTCCCTCTGAACTCCATGAAGATTGGTCGAAACTCCTCAGGTATATGGTTGATAGGTCTTCTACGTCATCTATTGCAATCTCATCCTCTTCACTTGGTTCTACATGGTCTAGCCACATGTGACCTCTTCATTGCAAGTATATTTTTGCCAAAGCCAGCAACTTGGATATCGTGCATCATAGTATTGTGGTCACTAAAACTTCTTCTCTTGTTTCCTCTTCTCCTGCGTTCCCTAACTATCGCGGCATTGTGGGTCACTCGATTGGAGGTAGGTGCATTTTCTTGTTTTTAATGCTCACATGGACCATGTCGTTGCTCTATTTCACATACAATAGTGCTCGTACACAGATTATCGCTTGAGGATAATTTTTTGGTCGCTCAATGGGTGAGTTCTTTGGACCATTACATCATGTACTTCCACACTCAAAGATTTACTAAATTGATGAATGTTCACTCATCTAATGACGTGATTTCCTTAAACACCTCCATTTGAGTCCTCGAACATGGCTTCTAAACCGTGCCGTTACGGATGAGGCTGTAAAAGACACCCCCTTTCCAAAAGCACCAATATCGTTTTGCAACTTCTACAGCTCCACTCAAAAAGAATTACGATAGAGGTTCTTGTTTGTCACTTTGAACTTAAGCATTACAAAGTGGATGATGAGATCTTTTCACAGAGCTAATCTGGAACAAATTTTACAAGCTGAGTCCTTAACATTTTTTGGCTTCATTTTATGAATGTGCAATAGAGAATTTTGTATTAGATGATGTGCTCCATGCGCTTATAGTTCACAATGATTTTAACAAACAATATGTGGCATGTTGTTATATGTTATTACTTTTACACCGACATATAGGTCGCCAAAGACCCCATCCATTTTCAAGAAGCATTTGTGGATATGTATCAAGATATGGCATGTACTCATAAAGACTTGAACTCATCCTCGCATGTCTCGTCAAGCATTGAGATGTTAGGAACCTTGTCCACGGTATTGTGAGCCGTTCCGATGGACGATTGGTTGGTGCGTGCTTGGTAAGGAGAACAAGACCCACACCTTCAATTCCTGCCCTTTGTCTTCACCAAATTTCTCACAATGTTTTTGCGACCCCCCCCCCTTCTGGCCCGCTCCTACCATTTCATACAATAGTGCAAGATGTGGCCAGGCTTCTCGTTCAGCAACTATTCAAGTATGGCACTTTCAATCATCTCGTTGATAGACAACACCAACATCCATCCAAGTAGAGGACTCGGTGGCCTGCGAATCATGCCGCCACGATATGATATTTTGCCCTAGAATTGTTAGCAGATAGAAACCTACATTTGAGCATTATAGTCCACACTGTTCATACAATCATCTATTGTGATTATTTATGAAAGGTTGTCTTGCATACCACAAATGGAGATTGCTTCAAAGTATTTTTCCCTTGAGGCCATTGCTGTTGTGGAAACGTAGTCTGTTGACTGAGAAAGCAGTGTTGATTATGACTTACCGAGAACATCATGCGTGTTTTGCCAGACTCAATTGCTAATACAAGCATTGGAACTTGTAACATACACTGAACTCCTCAGTTAGCTTCTTCAAACATGCATGGATGGTGCGTGCAAGGTTGTCCTTGTTATTGGTGGAGTATAGGAATTTTGTGATGTAAGATTGATTCGTTTGAGAGGTAGAATTCTTATGGTCAAAGATAAAAGAGCAGGCACATTAACTGTTTATTGGGCTCCGTCATTCTCTTACTACCATTTGAGGTAATTTAGATTGGGTCACCAACGCAATGTTGTACCACGCAAAATCGAGGTTGTGGGATCAATTTTTTTATTGTTGACCCTAGAAACAGTGGTGTAGGTGCAAGATTTTTCAGCGTAGGCAGAAGCTCTGTAGGTGCAAGCATCAGCTATGTGGGTACAAGCAGAAACTATGGAGGACAGTTGCACTATCTGTAAGCACTGACGCATGGTACGTAGGCACAAAAGCACGCTTTCTTTATGCATTTGTAGGTGCACACTTTGTAAGCGCAAGCGCAGGCTTTGTAGGTGCACACTTTGTAAGCGCAAGCGCAGGCTTTGAAGGCATAGGTGCAAGCATTGTGGAGTGTTTGAAGAAGGACAACCTTGCACGCACCATCCATGCATGTTTGAAGAAGCCAAATGAGGAGTCCAGGATTTGTAGGCATAGGCACGTGCTTTTTAAGGGGAAAATGGTGGCTGTGTAGGTGCAGGTCCATGCGTCGTTGGTGCAAGTACATGCTTTGTAAGCAAAGATGAAAGCAACACAGGTGAAGGTGGATGCTTTGCAGGCATAGGCACATGCTTTGTAGGTACAAGTGCATGCTTTTTAGGTGCAAGCGTAGCAATTGAGGCTACAAGCACATGATTTATAAGTGCATGGGTAGGACATGTAGGCATAGGTACAAGCTTTGTAGGTGTAGGTGCAGAGCTTTAAGGCGTAAATATAGGTTTTTCAGGTGCAAGTAAAGTCTTTGTAGGCGTAGGCATTAGCTTTGAAGGAACAGTTACATGCTTTATAAGTATGGATGAAGGTGTGTAGGCAAAGATGTAGGATTTGTAGGTGTAGGGACAGACTCTATAGGCTAGGGCAAAGGCTTGGTAGGCGCAGGCGAAGGCTTTGTAGACGCAGGCAAACACTTTGTAGTTTCAGGTGCAGACTTTGAAGAGTAGGCATAGGCTCTGTAGGCACAAGTGCATGATTTGTTCGTTCTGGTGTAGGCCCTACAAGCACATGCACATGCTTTCTAGGAGCAGGCGTAGCCTTTGTAGACAGAGGTCTCGACTTTCTTGATGTAGGTGCAGGATTTGTAGTCTAAGGCATTGGCTTTGTATGTGCAGGCACAGGTCTTATGAGTGAAGGTACGGGGTTTGTAGGCGTAGGTGTACGCTTTGTATGTGTACTCTAGCCGTTTAAATCATAGGCACATGCTCTTAAAGTACATCAGCATGCGCAGCACATGCATTTATGGGTCCACCGTGATTCGTTTGCCGTTGATGATGTGGTCCAAAAACTCAGATGGACAACAAAGTCACATTTTGAGAATTCTCCATAAATTTACTCTTTCCAGTAATCTTGAGAGCTTTTCTAAGATATCCATTACGCTCCTCAAGGGTGCGGTTGTACACCAAGATGTTGTCCAGATACATGGTGACGAAGCCATGACGTACGACTGGAAAATGTTTTGCATTAACACCCTGGATATTGTGGGGAATTCGATAGTCCAAATTACATTAATGTGAACTTGAAGTGCCTGTGTCTAAGGTAGGATGTTGTTTTTTTATTGTCCTCATCGGTCAGAGGCAGTCGCTCATTGGCTAACGTCAACCAACCTTTGTGGCAGGTGAGTGTTTATGGGATTTTGCATTACTGTTGTTGACTTGTAAAGGACTACGGTCGAGTGTCAACGCCTCTCTCAGACCTCACTCGTAGAACTACCGAGTTTAAGTGGAAAAACAGTTAGCAAGAAGCGATTAACATTTGAGAAACGATCTGACCTCAGTGCCAGTCCTGCAATTGAAAGATCCAATAGTGGACTAAGTCGTGGCCACCGATGTACATGATTAAGAAACTGGAGCCGTTCTCCTTCAACAAGACGATGGTGGAGAACAATCAGCCACACACATGACGCAACAACTTTGCAGACCGGAACTCAACTACTCGGTGCGTAAGAAAGAAATGCTCGCAATCGTGCACGCGTTTAAAACGTGGTGCTGCTACTTAGAATTTGGATGATGCGTCATCCACACCGACAACTATGCATTTATGGTTAATGACCCCTCAAAAAATACACTTGTCATAGAGTGTACATCTTAAACGCATACCTTTGGAAGTTTCATGGTACCTTCATGTAAATGCAACACAACTTAACGTATGACCTCTGTTCACGGTCATGCAAGCTTATTTGAATGCTTGAATACATTAAACTTCGTAGAAGGTTTGCCAAAAACAATGAAAACACAAAATAAGATCCGTGATTAAGTGATTTATAGCCTCACTTACAGTTCGCTGTAAACGACATACATTTGTACTTATACATGAAAGGTGTCAGAAGTGCAAGGCGTGACAGTGACTATTCCTGTACCCGAAACGTAAATGCTTCAGAACCCCCCCGAAGTCACAATCGAGGGGTTTGGACTTCATTTCTTTGCTTTTCCNAAAAAAAAACCACTAATGTATTGAGGGTTTTGGGTGGGAGGGGGACGAGTTCGGCAGTTTGTCGCGGATAGAAACACAATCAAGTAATAGCAAGACTACTATCGACATAAAACTAATTATCGTTCGAGGTCACGAATAGAAAAGTAAAGATCGTATTTACAAATAGGCCCACCCGGAATGTTTCAGGACATATATACGTCAATGGTACATTTCACCCACACTGTCATATTATTTCTGTCTGTTGTTAAACTACAACATGCAATTCTCAAGACACAGGTACCATGTCCATTGTTTTCCATGTGAACACAGGACGATTCACCCTTAAGAAAATTTCATGGAAATCACCCAAATCTATGTGCCTAATACACTGGATGTGGCGTGTATAAAATGGGGACGATTAACTATGCACTAAAACATCTTAAGATTTAGCCAAATCAGAGTGGGTGATGAAATCGATAGATAGGGTTCTTCGAGTCTACCTTTGACTATGACATTGAGTGTAGATCTCCAAAACAAATTCAACGGATGCTTTGAGTTGGTATCCAGACCCAATGGACGAGATGAACACGGTGCTTGTCAAACAAGACACGCTCTTTGTGAGGCTGTTCATGAAGGGTTATGAGGAGTTTAACAGGTACGAGAAGAACAAGTTGTGGTTTGATGACCACAATTGGACACTGTGATTCAGTCGCCTGGTTGTTGTGCCACCAAACAAAGAAATAAAACAAATGCTAGTGGAAGAGAACCACAACACCTGTCCAACTAAACACTTCAGCGCTGACAAGACACTCACAAATTTGGAAAAGTGTTATTGGTGGGACAAGACGTAGACCAATGTGACGGCCATAAAAAATCGTGCGGCAGCAGTCAGTGGTAAAAATATTATTGCACAAGGCTATGAGGACTACTCCAACCTCTTCCTAAACCGACGAAGTCATGTGTTGACATTAGCATGGAATTCTTTATGTGTTTGGCCACCGATATTGAAGGCTGTGACGCCATCCTCGTGTTGGTAGACAGAGTTTTCAAAAATCTACACTTCATCTAGATATCAACCACCATCAGTGGAGGAGGAATAGCACAATGTTTTCTAAATGAGATTGTGTGGCTACATGCCATGCCACATACCATCATGAGCAACAGAGAAAACCACTTTAGTGACCCTTTCTTGCACAAATTGATGACACATTACAGCAGTGAGGTGTAGCTATCAATGACTTCATCTGTTAGGTTTTTGCACGACCACAGCAAAGGTTGAATAGGCCTTGCTGTCGTGCAATGACCTTAACGTGCTGAGCTAGACTTGCACAAAAAAAACACACAGCGGAAGGAATAAACTATTTATTTTTTTACGAGGAAATTTGATTTTATTATGAAAATACAAGTACAGTTACAGAGATGCTAAGTACAAGTCTCATAGCACCCTATGTACAATAACGTGCTATGACTCTGTTCCTGGCCCAAGCTGGGCACAACGCCTTGCCAGGCTTCTAGCCTTGTGGCAAGTGTCTTGGCTTGCCTTGCAGGTTGACAGTCCTTCAGGAAGTCGGGGCGCCTCCTAGCCAAGCTCACTGGGTCACTGGGTCTGGAACTGCCAGGCTCACTGGGTCGACGGAGGAGAACCCCAGAAGAATCTGGATTGGAGCACCAAGGCAGAAGGCTTACTTGCGAGGCTGATTTGTATCATAGGTGGTGGTTTGAGCAGTCCCAATTGTAGTGGTCCCAATGGTCCCCAATGCTGCATCACAGATTGTGGTCACGGCGGTCCCAGATGCTGATGTCATAAAGCACCTTCCAACATTGGAGGCCTCACCGATGAAGCAAACATTATTGTACGAGGTTATGCATGTTCTAGGCAACCTCGCTACCGCCTGTTCAATGTTGGATAGCAGCCTCGTATGGCTACTTGCCCCACATTGCCTCGTGTGAGGTAGTTTGCCAAGTTGTCCAATATTGGACAGAAGCCTCAGCTAGGTGGCCAAGGTTGGTCCTCCGCGATGGTGGACCAATTGTACATGTCCGGGTCATGGACACGACCACTTGGACTAGAAACCAGATATTCTTTGGCATGTGCAATGGAAAATTCCCCCTGGGAGTTTTTTCGGTAAGCTATAGAACAATTTGCAACTTGCTGTAGATGGCTCCAAATCAGAATCCGACTGCGCCAGGTTGAGGCATAAATCTAGCCCTGTTATCATTGTACTCCAACACTCCCCTTTGATAGGTGTATTGGTGAAGATGAGCGTACAACACCCCAAAACATCTCAGAAGCAAAGAAGTTGATGATTTCTTCGGTTTCCATGAACCTCGGTTCGATGTGAGGGATGTCTGATTCCTCGTCAAAGTTGTATGGTACCTCAATGAAGTTGGAGAGTTTATTTGGTGAAAGAAAAATGGCTCCTCCTTAATTCCGGCTTCCGGGTGCTCATAAACGTTTGTCTGGGTTTCTCCGTGCGCCTGTCCGAGAATGTGGTCTCCTTCGTAAAAGGTATGGAGACTTGGAGCAGCTCCTCAATTCATGCATGTAGTTTTCTCGTGGATTTTGTCAACTCCTGGTCTCTCCTCGTTTTCTGCTCCAAGGTTGGGTGTTTCCAGGTTTGCAGGTTGCTCCTTGGAGACTCCAGATGCAATTGAGGTGTCCAAGGTTGTTGTCTGCTTCTCTTTGAGACGGTGGCTCGCTGTAGGAAATTCCAATGATGATGTCCTTTGTTGGAAAGGACAAAGGCGAACTTGCAGAATTGTGCTTATGGCCAAAGAACAATTTGTGACTCTCAGCTCACTTGGAGGTGGAGTGGAGAAGGCCGTTTTCACAAGTCTGCAGCTCATTCGGTCTGATGCGCACTCCTCGTTGCTCCAATCATCCGTCGCCTTCTTGATCTCCTCCAGGGAAAACTCCCTACACCCCACCCACCCCCTCCTCATCCCCCTTGGTCGTGAGCCATAGCACAAGTGCCAACATGGCAGCCAGAAGGATCATTGTGCCAGAGTCTATCATTGCAATTGCCCACGCGGGCAGTCGGCCCCCGTCGCTCACAGCCTCCACTAAGGTGTTTGCTGCCATCACACGTGTCACCGTGCGGTTTCCAGACGTGGTCAGGGTGTATTCCCTATCACATTCACATGTGAAATTTTATACCAAAGGCAAGTCAGAAGCTGCTCCAGCTGTTACCATTTCTGCTGCTACTTGTGGTGGTGTTGTTGGGATGCTGCCGAAAGCATGCAAAAACTGGAACCTTCAACATTTGTGCCCACTACGGTGCTACCACTGCTCTCGAAGCCGCTCCACTACGGAACACGCACGGGCCCTTGCCAGCGCACTGGCTGCTGTTAGCCGTCCTACAAAACGCTGCACATTCCGCCACGCTCCATTGCACCGAGTATTGAGAAAGCCCAGGGCAGCTGTTCCCTTGCGCACCTCCCCCCTGCTCGATGGAAATGCAGTTGGCCATGATGCACAGCTGCCCGGATACTCCTCCGAGTAGACTGCCCCATCCAAATCCTCGGGGTTCACCACCGTCGGCGTGTCTGTAGCCCGCTGTAGACAGAAGGGCTTGCTACGGAACGCCAGCTGTGGAGCACCAAAGAAGTAGTTCCCGCACAGATGCACCATATCAATTTTTGACATCGTTCAGTCAACTTCTCAACAACTCTCAACCTTTATAAAGAACCATCTCGATATTCTTGAAGCCCCCCAACTTCTCAGAGGATGTTCTCGAATCCACCACTCACGGTGCCACCTCGCACACGTTGCTGAGCTAGAATGCCGATAACCAAACTTATGCCTCATTCTCATTCTTGGCATTGGATATACGTTCTTGACACATCGAACACTTGTCATAGAATTACACTTACTACATAATATGAATTATCTACTTGTCCTGAACTCATTAATGCTCTTTTGTCTCGGAAACATCTTCGTGAACCACCTACGCTCCACTCTGTGTAACACTTGGTATCAACCAATAGCAACTCTGAAGGGGCAACCAACACATTTACTACCTAGCATCAACCTTGCACAAGTCCTTGAGGCATCTTGACTATTTAGAGGATTGCAGACCTCTTGAAGACAATGACGAATGAAGCACGTGCAACCGGCGTCAAGCAAAAGTCCTCGACGAGTACTCTGGCCATGACGGGTCAGTAGCACGTGAAC
>SZWC01012714.1:42200-84325 GCA_023375785.1 Penium margaritaceum | reverse complement strand
TGCTGACCTACAAGCTGCAGCTTAGGTCTACGTACCATGCACGTGTTCATGTTTAGCTGGTGATTGAAATTATTGATTTTCTTTCACAATGTTGATGACTCACTGACTGACAATCCTACTTGTTGTTCATGAACCGGGACAGTTCATAACAAGTGGGGAGGAATGCAACGGGAAGGCCGGTTCGGCCCTCCCTCCTCGCTGATGCGAGGGGTGGTTGCGCACCACCCCTCGCGTCAGCGAGGGCTGGCCGGCGGCCAGCAGTTCGCTGGCCGTCGGCCAGCTCGCTGCCGGACGGCTGGACGGCCGGTGGCCGGCCAAGCGACCGGCCGGCCACCGGCCGGCCAGCCGCCAGCCGCCGATCGCGGCCTCAGCCGGATCGGCGGCTGGGAGGCCACGAGGGCCTCGAGGGCGAGGCCTCGTGGCCTTGTGCCCTCGTCCCCCCTAGCCCTCCTTGCAAACGAGCAAGAGAGGACGAGGGATAGGGGGAGCAAGGGGGAGGTCGAAGTAGCTGGCGCGAAATCGCCGGTGTGCCTCGCACGCGACGATTTCGTGCCAGAACGACGAAAAGAAACTCGAAGTTCGTTTATGACGAACTTCGACGTAAAACAAACGGAATAACTCGTGCGAACACACAAGTTCGAGGTTAAAACCCCCGGTTTGGGTCCCAAAACCAGGGGTTTGGTTAAAAACGGAAATGGGCCTCCGGAGACTCGAAATATTCGAGTCTCCCTGCTCTGGGTCGTTGATGACGATTGCCCCTCAGTCTTGCGAAGGGGGGTAAACCCCTGACGCGGACTGAGAACGCCATTCAACGAACTCCGACGACGACTTCAGAGCAGGAGCTGGAGACACGGCCCGTTACATCGAGGCACCGGAACATCTCTCCGAGCACCCGGGTCTCGACCACCGAGAAAATAGGAACAGTACCAGAAAAACTTAGAATCAGCGTCCAGACATCACACACGGCTTTTCGAACATCGGAAGCCCCACAACGGCCATCGGGTCTCCTCGTCGTACTGATATAGTCCACCGGGTGCACGGGTCTCAACCCACCGAGAAAACTCTCCTAGCTCCCGACAAGCCCACAGGGCTATCGGAACGTATCCACCGCGTCTCGCTGGTGCTATCGTAGGTGCTGGAGAAGTCTCGGTGCAGTCCGGAGGCCCGTCGTGTTGTCACGCCCTCCTCTGCCATATACCCTGAATGTGGGTATATCGGTAAACTAGCAGTGTCGGTCGTGACGGGTGGAAGCCACACAAACCAACATGGACGATACCCGGGATCTCCGACAGTTTTTCTGCAGCACACAAGGGTTTATTGGTGGGCTGGGCGTGGGCTGATTTGCAAGTTTTTGCATTGTGTATCCACTGTTTGATGCCGGATGCATGCATGTGACCAGTCGTAGCATCCGGCTTTTGATTCTGCACGTCCAGGTTGAGCCAGCGTAGCGTTCTGATACATCTCCGCAGATTTCCGGCCAAAACAATGATTTGGGGCCGGATTTAGGACACATCTTGCACTTCCACGTGCGACACCCGCCATGCGCCACGGCAGGTACTATGCCATGGACCTGTCATTTGTCATTTATCTTTGCAAATGCTATTGAAGCATTCTGACACTGTGCGTTGTGTCTCCTAGCCAGGCCCTTGTCGTTGTGTGCGCGACTTGTGACTGTCGTCACCGTCTGAGCAGGCATTGACGCCTAGTCAGCGGCTCTGTTGCTAGGAAGCTTCCATGCATCTTTTCATGGTATCAGAGCGGTGACACCGTTCTCACCGAGTTGCACAGCAGAGCAGCAGCAGTGAGAGTCACCACTATAGGAGATCCACATGGATCTATCGACGACGACAACGGATCGTCGTCGACGTCGCTCACCATCACCACGTGAGATTGCATCAGCAGCAGCGACTAGCGGCAGCAGGGGACAGCTATAGTAGACTACAGTCGCGAGTAGCTGCCGACATTAGCACTGAGCAACAACAGCAATAGGGGAGCAGCAATAGCAGCAGGGCGGCAGCAGCGACGGTAGCAGCGGCGGCGGCAGTGCACGCTGGTAGTAGCAATGCGCGGCCGCAGTAGCACATCAGTAACATGTAGTGGCAGCAGCACAGGAGCAGTGCAGTAGTAGCGGTAGCAGTAGCGGTGGCAGTAGTACAACAGCAGTGTAGCAGCAGTGGTAGCAGCAGCGTAATAGTAGCAGTGGCAACAACGCGCGGCGGCGGCAACAGCGTGCAGCAGCCGCAGCGCGCAGTAGTAGCAGCAGCGCGCAGCTGCTGCCTCGGCTGCGCACGCAGTCGCCAGGCGGCTGCCCCGCACGGAGCCGCGCGACTGCTGCTGCAACTGACGTCGTAGCAGCAGCAGCAGCTGAGCGGAAGTTGCACGGCGGCTTCCGCTCAGCTTCCACGCGGCTGCTACGGAGCGACCGCCTGCTCGTGCAACAATCGCGAAGGTTGACCGGAAAAAAAAGGAGGGAAGGCAAGCTTACGTCAGCATTTATCCTTGCTAGCATCATCATGTCATGTTGACGTCAACAACTTCCTCGAGAAACGGTCATGTTTCTGCAATTGGACCACGTTGACGTCTCGGCCCATAATGAGCGACGCCATGGCTCCGTCAGGCGAGAAGGGAAAAGGGTACTAGATCCCTCTTCTTCCTCCTCAGGGTTCAGAAGCCCACGTTTGTAGGCTATTGAAGACCTGTGGAGCTAGCAGGACGAGATGTGTCTCCTGTAGTGGGAGCAGACTGACGCCATCCATACACTCACCGAGCTTCTTCGAGGACAATCCACGACTCCACGACAGACTTTTGAGGGAGCGGCCGGGGTCGCACCCTCTACACAACAGTCAGCTCCAACACCGGAGACAGGAGCTGGAGCCGACCCGCCACCTCTAGATCCTTCGGACGAGGATCCAGACATGCCAGGCATGGAAGACAACTCCCCCAAGGGCGGGGTTCGTGTGCTTCAAAAGCGTCTCCGCCAGCTTTAGACGAGCTCTCGGCCCCCACACACATCTCGCTTTCTCGAGTTCCGATCGTCGCCTGACCTCCACCCCAACGACTTCCCTCTTCCTGACGTCTTTCTCATCCCTCGTCCTTCCCAGCCTGTGGTTGCTCTCCCTATGGTGCGGCAACCCAAGGACTTCGAGAGGCCGCCGCCACGATATGTCAGCGAGGACCGCTTTCACTACTAGGAGATCCTCTTTCAGGTCTGGGCCACTTCAGAGGGCATGTGGCCCTACTACCACAGTCCGTATGAGACTACGGACCAAGCTGAGGTGCTGAGAATGGCTAGGACGATGCGCGGAGTTCTCTACACCATGTCGCGCGAGACCGTCGTGGACTCGCTCATTCCTTGGCGAGGCGGGCACAAGCACCGGCGCTGATCCACGCGGGGGTTGGGACCTAGCATTGTCCCTGCTTGCTGCAGAGACGCACGCCACCCGTACCGCGCACATTCGTGCCTTTCACTCCCTTTGTCAGGGGCCTGCCAAGCCTGCAGCCGACTACTGGCGACGTGCCATGCACAGTTACACGTGCCTTGGGACCTCAGGAGGTACACAATCGTGGACGCTCCGCACAATCATGCTCGAGGTTCACCTTGAGCACACAGACATCTTCACAAGGTACAGCGACGCCGTGCTTGNGCAGAGACGCACGCCACCCGTACCGCGCACATTCGTGCCTTTCACTCCCTTTGTCAGGGGCCTGCCAAGCCTGCAGCCGACTACTGGCGACGTGCCATGCACAGTTACACGTGCCTTGGGACCTCAGGAGGTACACAATCGTGGACGCTCCGCACAATCATGCTCGAGGTTCACCTTGAGCACACAGACATCTTCACAAGGTACAGCGACGCCGTGCTTGAGCCTTTTTGGGCTTCACAGCAGCTTCTTCCATGGGTACACCAACTCTTCCTCCAGGTGACTTCCGCCCGTGAGGTAGCCGTGGCTCATCAGGAGACCTCCATTGCTGCCGGAGCCATTACATCACCACCAACGCCCCTGATGTAGACTCCTTCTCCATCCTCTGTCACGTCCTCCTCCTTCTCTTCTACCCTGATTACACCGACTAAGACATAGGGTGTCGTGATAGTAGCACAAGGGAAGAAGGGGCGACGAAGGCGCGGCTCAAGCCAGCAGTAGTCGCAGCAGCAGCCGCCATCGAGCAGCAGCAATGGACGCTCTGTTCACTGCCACAACTGTGGAGGTGCCCATCGCTACACCGAGTGCCAGCAGCCACTGGATTGGACGCGGATTAGTCACGAGCTCCAGGCTGCACACGCACTACGGTCTACGTCGAACAGCACATCCTCGAGATGCGTGACGACCACGACCGCAGCAGTTGGCGCCTCACCACCGGCGACCAGCGGCGACCCAGACCCACGTGACCGCACCATCATCGAGCTCTGACACCTTCTGGCACTTTGCTTTTAGGGAGGTGCAAGTGTGTTGTCACAGCCGGGTGGTTCACAGACTGTCTCTTTGTTTGTTCTTGTGGCTCGCAATGACTCGTGTGGAGGGGCATAGTCCGCATGTGATGATGATGGGCCTGACTGCATCGATTGGATTCATGAGTCTCACCTTTGTGCCCTTCGTCGTTCCTCCCCACCTGCTACTCAGCATCCGTCTGAGGCCGAGTGTTCAATTACCCGTTTTACAGTGACGTCCTCTAGTCGTGATTCCAGTGGCACTTGGATCATTGACTCCGGTGCCACTCATCACATGACCTGTTGCGTCTGTTTGTTCCGTTCGCACAGGCTATGGTCAGTCCTTACCAGTCAAGGGTGTTGGGGTTGTATGTTTTGATGGTCCATCTGGCCCCCTCTCTCTTTCTGAGGTGCTATTTGTGCCTGACCTTGACCTCAGTTTGCTTTCTGTACGTGCTTGCACACTGATGGGACTCTCTGTGGAGCACACTACAGAGTCTGCAACTGTGACTGCCATTGACACTCGTAGCGTTGTTCTTCGTGCCTCTGTTGTGGATGACCTGTATCGTGTCTCTCGGACTTCTACTCCTTGCTCCCCCTTCTCTTCTGCTCGTGTTTTTTTCATAGGTGTTCTGTCTCCTAAGCACCAGTGATTGCTTCATTGCTGCCTGTGTCATGTAGGTTTTGACACTGTGTGGAAGCTCATTCGGACACAGCCCGTTCTCGGTCTTGACGCGGCTTCTTTCGAGAAGCCACCCAGGACCGACTGTCTCTTCTGTGGTCAGGGAAAGATGCATCGCGGTACCTAACCTAACTCCCGTTCATGCACACTTCACCCTCTTGATTTAGTCCATTCGGACCTTCTTGGTCCCCTACCTGTTGAGTCTGTGTCCGATCGGGGTCAATACGTCCTGATCTTGACTAATGACTTCACTAAGATGCGGTGGGTCTATAGCCTGTGGCAGAAGAGTGACGCAGCTCTCGCGGTTTGCCTCTGGCTAGTGATGGCTGAGCGTCAGTCCCACCACACGCTGCACACCTTCCGCTCAGATCGCGGCGGCGAGTTTCTTGGCGAGATGGACAGCTTCTTCGCCGAGCACGGGATTTTTCACCAGGTCTCCACTCCTGCTACTCCTCAGCAGAACGGTGTCTCTGAGCGCTGGAACCGCACCATGGAGGATGTGGTTTGCGCTATGCAGTCTGAGTGCGGTCTTTTGGAGTCCTTTTTTTTCTTGAGGCTTTGCCTACATGACTTGGGTCTAGAACCACCTCCGCACGGTCCTCTTCCAGACCACGTCACACCGTATGAGCTCTGGTTTGGCCACCGGGCTGACTTGCGCCTTGCTTGCATCTAGGGATCCTTGGCTTCTATGTGGTACACCAAGGACTAGCAGGGGTCTAAGGTTTCACCGTGGGGTCGCTTGTATGCCTTCGTCGGCATCTCCCCGCGGTCAAAGACATGGCGTTTTTGAGACCCTGCTCATCGTTGCATTGTTGAGTCCCGTGACGTGCTCTTCTTTGAGTTCCTCACCTACCGTGATCTGACTTCGATCACATCTCTTTTTGTCACCCACGTTCCCACGTGTGAAGTTTCTTGACGGATGGGGGAGTCTACGCCTGTGAGCACCGCTCGTCAGGCTGATGTGTCCGTTAGAGTTCCCTCACTTCTCCGACTTTTGATGACCCAGCCATCATCGCTCTCGGTCTAGAGATCTCTCCAACACCGTCGGCCTCTACCCCTGCTCCCTCGCACCCCTCAAGTACCCATGATTTTGTACCTGTGTGTACTCCTGTGACTGTACCTGTGTCCGCCGGCAGTCCTGCCTCTGTGCGTGGACTTGCCTCACCTGCTCCTACTGTCACACCGAGTCCTGTGTCACCCACACCCTCATCTCCTCCCACGGCATCACTAGCTCCCTTGCCTCACTCCTCCCCAGCTGCAATTGTGCCCGCTCTTGAACTTGAGGTGCGTCCCTCGAGCCCGGGCTACTCCCGTGAGCCTGGCGGTAGTCTTCAACCATTGGACTGCGAAGCTCATCAAGTGTCTGGTCCCGCACCCAAAGGCTCTACTCGTAGCATCGTGAGCAGTGATCATGGCATAAAGGCCCTAGGCCTGAGTGTCCGCACTGAGCACACAGAGGTACATCCAGCGTGTCCCGTAGGGTACAACCTCGTCATTCGCGAGTTTCATGTCACTTGTGATGTAGCAGCCAATCTTGTGGTCGTCAGACCTAGCACTGAGGCTGCGCTCTTGCGACACAGAGCTTTCCCTCTATGGTGCCTGACCTGGGCACACTGAAGGAAGCTCTCTCGTCACAAGATGCTGACCCTTGGCGTGCTGCCTACGATGATGAGCTTTGAGAAATCCGAGAGCACGGAGTTTACGGGCTAGTCGACCTTCCACCTGGGAGGAAGGATATTAAGGTCAAGTGGGTCTTTCACAAGAAATGAAGCCAGATGGCTCACTGGAACGCCACAAGGCTTGCTTGGTTGTCAAGGGACACTCTTAGATTGAGGGCATTGATTACACTGACACCTTTACCCCTGTCGGCCGCATGACCTCAGCTCGAGCTCTTTTCGGTGTAGTGGCTCAGCACAACTAGGAACTGCACCAGATGGATGTGAACAATGTGTTCCTCCATGGCTCTCTAGATGAGGAGATTTACGTGGCTCAGCCACCCGGCTTCGAGGACAGTGACAAAGTCTGGCACTTGCGCAAGTCCTTGTACGGCCTCAAGGAGTCTCCTTGGTGTTAGAACCAAGAGATCACTGGCACCCTGACTCGTGCGGGATATGTACAGAGCGAGGCAGGTCCCTCTCTCTTTATCCGACAGACGCCTGAGCGATTCACCGCCGTCCCGGTCTATGTCAACGACCTTCTAATCACGTTTCCTTCACTAGAGGCCGTGAAGAAGGCCAAGGCTGTCCTCCATAATGCCTATAGGATGAAGGACCTTGGTCTTACAACGGTGTTTCTTGGCATGGAGATCGTGCGAGACTACAAACGTCGTACTCTACTACTACATCAGGCCCGATACACACGTGATGTCGGGGAGCGCTTCAGCGATCTTCTCGGCGCATTACCCACGGCTTCCACACCTCTCACGCCTGACGGGCAGGATGCCCTGGAGGTTGACAATCCCACACAATTGGGGGAGACGGTGGATGTGACCCTATACCTCCGTCTCATCGGATCTCTGATGTACCTGGCCACTACCACACGTCCTGACATCGCATTTCCCTTCAACCTCCTTGCCCAGTTTTTGCAAGCTCCACGCGCTAGAGCCCTTCACGCAACTATGCGTGTGGTGCGGTACGTGGTTTCCACACTGTACCTCGAACTGGGCTTTCGCCGGCAGTGTTTGGTGGTCCTTCACGGCCACACTGATGGCGACTAGGCCTGGAGCCCACATGGATGCAGTCGCACAGGTTACGTGTTCCTGATCGGTGGGACCACTGTGTCTTGGCTCAGCGGGAAGCAAGGATGCATTGCACATAGCTCATTGGAGGCAGAGTATGTTGCTTTAGGTGCAGGGGCTCCTAAGGCGGTATGGCTGCAGCGCCTGTTCCTTGAGCTTGGCCAGTCAGTACCCGTCATTGTGCTTCGTTGCGACAACCAGAGTGCTCTTACCATTGCAAAGAATTCTGGTGTCTTTCATGCTCGCACGAAGCACATTGCGGTTGAGCATCACTTTGTGCGTGATCTGGTGGAGCGACACGTGATCACCATCATTTGGGTCGGCACTAACATGCAGCGTGCTGACTTCTTGATGAAGGCACTAGCACGCGGAAAGTTCTCGGTGGCCATTTGTTCTGTTGGACTTTGCCCCTTGCCTGAGAGTGGTTGAGTGTAGGGTGTGATGGTGTCTGTGTCATATTTGTCGTTGCACTAGTTGCTGTACTCGTCTCAGTACTACACGCGTATGGACATGCGTACCATCGGGTCATGGGGGGGTGTTGTGATTTGTGACGTTCATGTCGACCTCTATAGTTTACTGTGACCACTCGGTCGTGTCCATACTCGTGCAGATCCCTGATGCGGACCCTGGTGGCATCAATGCGTCATGTGCTGGCAGACTACCAGCCTGGAGCTAACCGACGACCGTTCCATAGCTCGGGACACTACCCGGGACCTCCTGCAGGTTTTCTGCAGCCCGCACAGGCTTATCGGTGGACTGGCCGTGGGCCTTCTTTGCATGTTTTTGCATTGTGTATCCACCGTTTGATGCCGGATGCATGCATATGACCAGTCTTAGAGTCCAGCTTTTGATTTTGCACGTCTAGGTTTAGACGGCGTAGCGTTCTGATATGTCTGCGCATAGTTACGGCCAAAACATTGGTTTTGGGCCAGTTTTAGGACAGATCTTGCACTGCCGCGTGCGACACCCGCCGTGCGCTGCGGCAGGTACTTATGCCATGGACCTGTCATTTTTCATTTCTCTCTACNTGGCGCAACCACATGGGATTGCATGCGTTTGATCTCAAACGGTCCCAACCATCATGGTTTGAGCTTCGAACTCGCCTCTCCCGGAGTTTGATGTTGGCCAAACTCAGATTGAGTTTGTTGCGAGAGGCAAAAACATCGTCCCTACGATTTCAGTGAGCTGCTCATTTCATCGCCACTTGTGTCTTCGCGTGTGTTTGCCGTGTTTCATCCCAGATGGTGGAGAAGTCGCGGCGTTGGACGTCAACCGCGGGAATGTTGCTTGGGCTGTGGAGTCCTGCTAGTGTGGCAAAAAAATTTCCATTCACTGCTTTGAACGGAGTTTTGCCCGTTGCAGTGGAGATTGCTGAACTGTATGCGATTTTGGCGGTCGGGAGTATTTGCGGTCAATCCGTCCCATGAGGTTTGCATAATGTTCAGAGAAGTTGTTCGAGCGCCTGATTGGTCCGCTTGGTGTGACCGTCGGTTAGAGGATGGAATGCTGGATCTGACTGCCCTAGCGAGTCATCACTTTGCGCCAGAAATGGACGGTGAATTGACCGTCTCTTTCGCTCGTGATGGTTCTTTGCACGCCGTGTAGGCATACGAAGTCATTTAGAAACAGCCGTGCTCTTCTTTCGGCGATGACGGTGGTCGTCGTCGGAATAAAGTGAAACCTTTCAGAAAACCTTTCGACAATCATGAGGATTGCGTCATATCCCTCGAGTGTGTCTGGCAATCCCCTAACAAAGTCCATGGAAATGTTGGTCCACAGTTCGGTCGGAATGGGGAGCGACTGCAGAAGTCCGGGTGGCCGTGTGCGACGGGGTTTTTGTTGCGACACGTGTCGTAGGATTTGTAGAACTTGGCCAGGTCGGATTGCATCTTGTCCCACCAGTAGTATTTTGGCAGCTTTTTCAGCTTCTTCTCTTCTCCAAAATGTTCAGTTAGACCAGTGTTGTTGCACTCCTCGAGCAGCATGCGACAAAGTTCATCGTTTCGGGGAATGACCACCTGGTGAGTGAATCGTTGCCGCCAATAGGGTGTGTCATACCGGAATTTCACCTTGTCGTATCCACCATGTGGTCGTAGCCTCGTGTAAACAACTGCTTGAGATGCGGATCTCAGTGTAGCTGTATCATTGCTGCCTCAGCCATCATATTTGGTCAGCGGCTGAGCGCGTCTGCTGGGTTGGTTTTGCCTGGCCGGTACTCAATATTGTAGTCGAACCCAGATTTGAGGGACTCCATGTATGTGACCAGTTGCTCTCCGTTACCATGGTCTTGTAAGAGAACCGCGCCGATGGCTTGATGTGAGGTGTCCATAGCCATGACGTAGTCGACCGTTGGATTCGCTAATCGTAGGGATGGCGCCGAGGTCAGACTGTTCCACAAAGCGGTGAACAATTCTTGTTCGATGTCTACCCACCACCACGTATTCTAGTGAGATCGGAGAGAGGCGCTGGCACTCAGGCATACTCCCGTACAAAACGCTTGTAGTAATTGCAGAAGTCAAGGAAGTTTTCAATGTCTCGAATGTATGTTGGTGTTTGCCAATCAGCGACTGCTACCACCTTTTTCGTTCCATGGTGATCCGTCCACCATTGGTGACGTGGCCCAAAACTCTATCGAACAATGACGGAAGTCACACTTTGATGTTCTTCCAAAAAAAATCTCCTTGCATAGCTTTGAGAACTTTTCAAAGATGCCCATTGTGCTCCTCCGGGGTGCGGTTGTACACCAGGATGTCGTCAAGGTACACTACGACAAAATCGTCGAGGTACGGGTGGAAAACTTTCATCGCCGCCATGAACGTCGCTAGGGCATTTGTAAGTCCGAACAAAATTATTGTGAACTCAAGATTCTCATACCAAGTTCGGAATGCCATCTTCTTGATGTCGGCGTCTGCCACGCAAATCTGATGATAAACGCGGCGTAGTTCAATTTTGGGGAAAAAAATATTGAGCCCCTCAGAGTCGGTCAAAGCATTTGTCGGCTCGGGGGAGAGGATAGGGGTTCTTGATGGTAGCGTCGTTCAACGCCCGGTAGACCACGCACATCCAGATTTTGCCAATTTTCTTTTTCACGAATAGTACCACAGCGATGGATGGTGACGTGGATGGGCGGATGGACCCCTAATCGAACATCTCCTCGAGCTTCTTTCTTACCTCGGTCAGTCCGTGATCGCTCATCCGATAGCCCCCTTGAACTCTAGGTTGGTTGCCTAGTTTCAGCTTGATGCAATGGTCGATGTCATGTTGAGCTGGTAGGGGTTTTGGGAGTTTGTTGAGGAAAACGTCCGCAAACTCTCGGATGAGTGGTGGGAACGTTTCGGGTACCATCGCGAACTTTGTTGATGCCGATGAGGCCGATGAGGCTGATGAGGCCAATGAGTCAGTTGCTTCCATTTTTGGTTCCTCGAGTGGCTTGAGATGTACAAGCCATGCATACGCTCCTTGACGTATGTAGTACTTGGCCACGTTACGTGGCATCGGCTACACAGAGTGTCACTTTTTGGCTACCGTGGCTTCTTCTGCTCCTTCCACCTTTGTTGCTTCCATTTTCGTCTTTTGTCACACACGTTGAAGTTGTTGCTTGGCATCGTCCATTTCCACGTAGAAGTCGTTGATATTCGAATCAACCTGCGGAATGTGTCGGGATAGGAAATCTCGTCCGAGAATGATTTTGTGGTCACTCATTGGACAGGACCTCCAAACTGTTGCATCCCGCAGATCTCCCACTTGTAGTCATAGTGGTTCTCGGAGTCTCCGTATTTTCAATCTCCCATTGATGGTTTTTCCTTCAAATATCCCTGGTTTGGTCTGCAAACCCACATTGCAAACCATGTAATTGCTTACAAAGCTGTAATAAGCTTCTCCATCCAATAGTGCCCGTACCGTTCTGCGAATTTTGCAACCTTGGGATTGCACTTTTAACAGTATCACTGATTGGTCATCCTCTTACCCGTCGTCGAACATTGGGTTCTCAGAAACCATGTACGCCGTCGTAGGCTATTTAGATGGGCAATGGTTTGGTGCAGATCGCTCCTCACGGACAAGAGTCGCGCCTTTCACTCTTGTCCTTTGTCGCTTCCTGACTGTTTTTCTTCTGCCTCCCCCCCCCCTTTTGGCCTGTTTATGGCTTTGGTAGTTGCGAGCGATGTGCCCAAATTTTCCGTAGTTGTAGTAGGTGCGCATATCTCTCTGGTCGACGGCATCCACTTCCATCAGAATTGAGCAGTCCCTCGATTGGCTATTTCCGTTCCCATGAGAATTGTGGTTGGGGGCTCGCACGCCGTAGGATTCCTGAATGCAAGCGTTGTAGTAGGCATTGTCGATCCTTTCTATTGATGCGACCATCCGTGAAAGGTCATTTTAGATGCCAAGAATGGCAACCGCTTGTCCGATGTCTTGTTTGAGACCATTGTTGTAGTGAAAACAGAGCTTGGCGTGCATAATGTCTACACCACTGATGACATCACAGAATCTCCGCATGTACTCTGCCACGCTGGATTGCTAATGGAGACGCTAGAGCTTGTACCAAGCGTTAGAATTCTCGCTCATTTGTCCAAATCGTGTGAGCATCGCACACGAGAACTTGTTCCAGTCATTAAGTGGCATCAGCGCATCTTGCCATTGCAGGTTTATCTGCTCCAAGGGTAGAATTCCTGCAGTCGGCGATGTGATACGGGCACCGTTGGCAGCTGATGAGGCCCCGCCAGTCTCCTGCGACCATTGAATGGCCTTGAGACCAGGCCACCAACTTAATGACGTGCCTCACAAAAGCGCGGGAGTGAGTTCGATCTTTTTTGTTGTCGTTGACCCTAGTAGCAATGAAGTACACCTCCAAACTCGTCAGCCACATCCGAACCATTGGGCCTTTGGAATTTGCACAATCCAACGGCTTGTGAGGGGCTGGATGAATCTTGTATTTGCTTGAGAGTTGGGTGTTTCTCTCGACGAGCACCGCCTCTAGTGCACTTGCGTTACGAAGAGCCTCCATCGCAAAGTTGAGTTGTCGGAGCAGATGGTTGTTGATCCCCTCGAGCGCGGAGATACGGTTCGCCAGCTCCTTGTTGAGAAGTGCCTGTCATCTGGTTCTACCTGTCATTCCTACTGTCTTTGTCAAGGCTGTCAATAGGGGCGGTTGGTTTACGCCATTGAATCCGCAACCGGATTGGACATCGGAGCTGTACAAGTCGATCCAGCTGCCGCATAGCCTGCCACGCCGGAGCTTTCTGCCGCTTCAAGGTTCGCATGCATAGGCACGTTCTGCTCCATCGCCAAAGCCGTCACCAAAGATCCGTTACTGGTCATTGGATGTACTCGCTCGCTTCACGTCGTAGTCGCAAGGTCTACAAAGTTTTGACGTGCGAGATGTCCTGACGTCTTGTGGGAGGTAGTCCTCCAGATGGGTTAAGTAGTGGGATGCCTCTCCACCACCGCTACTCTCTGATACCATGTGTTATGCCGAATGGAGCGTAGATGGTGAACAGGTAGAAGTTTTGAGGCAAAAAACAATTGAGAATCTGGGACACTTGAGAAAATTTTGATTATCGATAAGTGTACTTCAATGACAAATGTCAAAATGATCAAACACATGTACATGTATATGTATACATACATATACAAGTGATGATTTACAAATGAGACAAAGTCAGAGTCATTGGATTGATCGTCAAGCGAAACGCGTGGATTTGCGTCGTGAGTGGTCGGATTCAAGAAGCTTTGCTGAGAAATCGAGGGGCTTCAAGGATGTATGGTGCAGATGCAAGATGCATTAAGAAGTCGACTGAAAGGCCATGGCACTTCTCTTGTGGATTCTCAAAATCGTTCAAAGTTGTCAGAAGATGCGAGCGGGTTTGTCGGAGGGCAATGGCAGTTGGTCGTATTGCCCTCAACCGTCAAAGTGAAAATCGAGGTCCCGACGCATAGTGGGCGATTTGTGTAATGACATAAATGCCCAGTCAGAAAGATTAGGGACTCGTGGACGTCTGGTATGTTACAGCTGTGCCCAACGGCCGGAACATACTACACATATCCCGTGGCAGTGATCAAAGGAATGTCAATAGGACAATGTGTTGATGTTCCAATCCGAACCGGTTTTTTTTCACTAAGGATGAAAGATGATTTTACGCACAAGTTTATTGTGACAAGCATAATTGAATCATCATACTTTAAGCAATACTAGTGCTTGTTGTTGACACTCCATGAAATCTGGACGTATCACATGTCCCCTTCTTTAGGGCTGTAAAAAGCAGTATCCTTTTGATTCCATTTGCATAGAGACAAAGGTGGAAAAAAAGGTTTTAGTGGGAGGCCATTTCAGCCCTCCCTCCTGGTGGAAGCGAAGGGTGGTTGAAAACCGCCCCTCATTATGGTCAGGTTTTCCCGGTGGCCAGCCCTTGGCTGGCCGCCGGCCAGCTGGCAACTGGCCGGCTTGATGGCCAGCAGCCTGTGTGACCGGCCGGCCATCCGCCGGCCACCTACTGGGTGCCAATCGAGCTGGTCGCTCGATCGTCTGCTAGGAGGCTACGAAGCCTCGAGGGCTGAGGCCTTTGTCCTTGAGCCCTCGTCCGCATCCTCTCCTCCTTGCCTCATGAAATGAGCTAGGGCAATCTTATGCGAGGCGACAACCTGACCAGCCGCCACAATTTTCGGCGTCATCGAGGAAAGGTAGGTCTGGGAAGCTCCTGTTCGAAGAAACTACTTCCGAAACGTGTGACGGCCAGCGATGGCCACCCGTTTCATCTGGTCAGTAGATTACTCTGACCTGACGTTAAAGCCCTACGGTGTAAGCCGCCCTAACGACGACATTGCGAGCGGCATGGGAATTGGAAAAACAATGTTTTCTCATGTTTCTTTGCATTAAGTTCACGCAGGAGTTTTTGCGTTGGTCATGCAAGACAAAACAACTCCTAACATCAAACCATCGTCACTATTGCAAACCTAGCGAGGCCGGTAACACGGAAACAAATATTTTGATGTATTCTCAAGCGCTGACGGCCTGGATTATCGGGGCGTCAAAGAAACCTGTCCAGCCGTTCAGGTCGGCGTAAAACATGAACCACCGCAGCAAGGTTTGCGTCTCCGGTAGGCCAGGAACCAGGTAGGTTCAAATCTTTGATGTGAATAGGAGCACAACGTATGAGGACAGAGAGGCAACCATGATTGTTTTGTCAATTTATCCAATGAGCTAGGCGAGGGATATTGAGAGCAAGCAAAAGAATGAGGGGCAAACACATCCTCGCCGACGACTTGACGTCTCGCCACTATACGAGGCGACGAATGAAAAGCGCGTCCTTAGCAAGCGCTTCCCGAGAAATATTCATTTTCATTTATGTGACGGTCAGGGATGATACTTGTTTTGATCCGCCGGCAAGTTTGGCACATATGCTACTCCAACCTGAAAGTTATGTCCGAGCGTTCATGCCGTGGTTTACGGCAAATTCGATCGCCATGAAACACGCGAATAACCAGCCCTGCAAAAAACCAGCTTCCAGGAATCCAACGATGTAAGCAACATTTTTCAAAACGAAACCTTTGCAAAACAAGATGAGTCCAAGTCTGGAGAAGCAAGGAGATTGCACCGTGATTGAACCTCAAGGCGCCGGCTCCGTCGTATACCCATCAAATATCGGGCGCATACATCGGCTGCGGCGGATCAAAGTCTTCCGAATACATTCTCTGCAAAAACGAGATGGCTGACGCAACATAAGCAATCCGAATATTTTTTCTGCAACGAGTGGCAACGTCGACGAGTGGACTGAACGTTGCATCAAGTCTGCCGGTGAAACCTGTCAGATAGGAGTATTCCGTAAGGAACCTCAGTCAGATAGGAGCCTCCGCTTTTCTAGGATTTCAGGTCGGAGGAAGGCACAGACTCTGAGTAAGACCCATCACTTCGCATAAGGAGTGGTCCTAAATGCGGAATATTACGTCAATTTACCCAAGAATGAGGTGCGAAAGAAAATGATGCACAAATGCAAAACTGCCAGACGTGCCTCGTATGTAACAATTTTGCGCAGGTCTAAAGTGAAACTAGAGTTTTTTTCTGTGCAAACTATGAGTTTCATTTACATAAAGCTTGTGCAAACTCACGGGTTCGGGATCATACCCTCCTTGTTTGGCACCCAAAACAAGGGGCGAGGTTAAAACAAAAATGATTCTTGGGAGATTCCAAATGTTTGAGTCTCCCTACACGGGTTGTTGATGATGATTGCATCTATAGTGAGGCGGAGGGGAAAACCGCCCAAGCAAGCTCTGGACGCCATCTGCAAAATCTGATGAAAACTCCTGTGCAGGAGATGGAGACATGACACGTTACGTTGTGAATACCCTACCAAAAAGTGGTTAATCTGGTTCTTCATCCCTAGATAATAGATGACCCACACAAGAAATTTCTGAAAGGTGAGTAAAAAAAAAAAAAGGGCCCTTTTTGAGAAGAATGAAGCCAAATCATCAGGTTTGTAGATATTGATACAAGATTATCATTGTTTTAGCACTCAAATTTTCAACAACATGGATGAGCATGTAGATATATCAAAAGAATGATTTTCAGCTTTTTTACTGAGCACACATTTTCTTTAACCTTGACGACCTTATGCGATGGCACTACACTATGAGTCGGACAGTTTGAACGGTCATGTCTACTGCTAGAGGCTTCATTGAATGTGTAATCTGACTTTGGATTTGGATTCTACAGGCAGAACCATGCAAGCTCGGCCAAAGAACAGTGGATAAAACAAGAATTGAGGAAGTTACGCCTGGCTTAATGTTGCACCTGCCAAGGAAAAGCCAGGTGATAGTAATTCATCCCGCAGGAGCAGGGCTAAACTATCAAAAGGTCCAACATGGCCAAAACACGCCTTGGGACACACTTGGCCAGTGAATTAAGGAAAACAAGGACCCAGGGCTTGTTGGAATGTCCCTCATTGTGGTATTACTAGAAAGGGCGCTTCGGACGATCGTCTCTGCTCCCTGAAGCGCCTGATGTACAATTAACTTCGAAGGAACATGATCTTTTTCCTTAGCTACTTTTGTAAGAGAACTATTGCCATATGTTTAGGTCTCGTCCACACATTAGGATGTGTATTAACTTGGGGTGATTCTACGTGAGTGATGCAAGTGCATGAGGTAGTAAAAAACAGTATTGTCCAAACTAGCGCAGCGCTCTTCCCATCTTTTGCCTTCCTTTTCCATTTGAACCTCTATCATCCCCAAATAAGAAGCTGCAGCTACCATAACATGATGCTGCTATTCGACCAGCCCTGATGAATTGTGGACTTGGTGCCACTCACCTATAGGCACTCCACAATGGTCAGGAATTACATCGAAAGTTTCAATTGCACTTTATTTGATCTCTGGTCTTCAAAGAAATTCTCTCTGTGGCCATCTTCAAAGGCCATTTTCTCGGTGGTCCAACATTTGCTGTTTCTTAGACTGACTATGCAGGGAAATCTTTTGTGTACCTGTTGTTTCTTGTGCATTGTTGTTTGAACAACAGAGTAGCCCGTATGGTTCCCAGATCCATTTCAGTTTCTGGTGATGCATTGCAAAAATGCATACGTAAAGATCCAAGTAGAGGAGCAGGTATCCCGCCCCCCCCACATACATAACCAATCACCTCGTCCTTGAAAAGTGTACAAAAAACTCTATTGGGAAGAAAATGGAGAAGTGAACATCAATCGTTCACCAAAACGTCCCTATTTCATAGGCGAAAGGGTTATTCTGTTTATGTTTGACAAGGAATGTAACTATGGGCTCTAGTCATATGCATTGATGTTCATGATTATTGAGAAATCCATGGATACACGAATACACTTTTTGATACACTAAGTGTGGGGTGTATGAATCTGTGTTGACTAACTATACTCCCATAAAAAATTCTCTCATGCAGAACATTTCTTAAAAGGTTTCTCCATTCCATCACGGTATCAAGGCTGCAGAGGGAAAACACCCTTGTATCACACCAAAGAGCATTTAATAGCAACAAGAGAGACATCTGGGCTGGGTGAGGCTGGGCTGAGTGGGCATACACGTCCTGGCAACGTGGAGGACCCGAGCTAAAGGCTCACGTCACACAGTCCTTTGGCATTGTCAGAGGTGTAACTGTATTGTTTTGAAATCTCTTGGCTATTCCTCTCATTGTTGCTGCCACTTTGGCGGCTACATTCACCTATGACAGCATTCTAAGTCACCACGGCAATAGCAATAGCAAAAGAAACAAGAAAGAGGCCCATTCTAGATCCTCACTCTCCATCTATAGATTTACAAACTAGCAAACTCGGAGATCCGTTGCTGTCCAACCTGCCGCATAGCAGGCCAGGTTGTCCTGGCTGACACCTGGTCGGTTCCAAAACTTGCATCACCTGTTGCTACGACGGCCTTCTACACCACCACAGGAGCAACAGCTCGAGAAACTGTAGCAGCCGCAGGAAGCTGCTGCTCCATACAAGCTATAGTATTGGCAGCTGTTGTTTTCAGTCTTAGTAGTAGTTGTAGTCTTTGCAGCTATGCAAGGCAAGGGAATCATTGTATAAAAGATCTTGTAGTTACATGGAACAACAGCAACAACATTTGCAGCTGGCAGCAATAACTACCACTGTAGCACAAGAGGTATTTTGTAGCACCATGCAATAGCAAGAAACAGTGACAACTATCACAGATACATGCAATACCAGCAACAACAACATTCGCAACTCGTAGCTATAGTAGCCATACGTGCAAGTGAATCATCTGAAAACAATATGCAGCATTAGTAGCCATCCCGCAAAAACAACAAGAGCATTTTCCATGGAGAATGGCAGCTGCAATCCTCTTCTCATGGACAAGTAGCAACAGCCGCATCAACATGTGCTGCAGTAGCAATTGCAGCGTTAAGAGTCGTTAGGAAGCTGCATCATAGCTTCTTGTTCATTTTTGCCTGCCTCAGCCGTGGTTCAAGGGCTCATTGCAAATGGGCCCATCAAATGAAAAGCTCATTAATCATGAGGTCATTTGCAGGTGAAAACAAGCTTAGTACTCAGAACAACAAAAACAAGGACCGCGGTAAGCCTGGGTCTACCCTCTCGATGGCCAACTCTTAGCGACCACTCTTGGCAGCTACTATCTTCCGTCCATTTTTAATCATTCTTGCTTTTCTTTCACTTGTTTAACTTTTTTCTTCCTTTGTCCTTACCTCTCCCTCACACCCCTCTTTGTCGAGACCCGGATCCATGGAGGCATATCCCATAATCTCAAGAGACCTTCGTTCATACAGATTGGCATTCATCTACATGGGATTTATCGCATCCTTGTTGCCCTTTCTTTGGTTTATTCTTTGATTTTTGCGGTTGTTTATAATAATATACTCCTTTTGGTGGAGACCACAGCACTTAAGGTACATCTTCAAACCTTGTTTTTTCATCAAGGTTGTTACTCTAGTACCCACATACCCTTTCCCGTAGTACTAGAGGACCATTCTCAGGTTCTCCTTGTCGTTGTTTTTCTTTGACAGCATGGCATCCCATGTCATGCCACCACTGGAGTCTGCAAACCAATCGGTTTTCAAGCCACCTTCAGTGTTCTACACACCTCCATCATGGCTGTACACATCAGCCCCCAACATGTTTTGTCCCTCTCCCCCAATGGTTGTGTCAGGATCTCGGAAGTCGGACTCGCTGTCCTACGTGACACTCTACAGGGCTTCTTGCCCCTAGTTTTCAGACACCTTCTCCTCCACGTCATTTCCTCCCGCACATTCCTCATGGGACCCGCGCACGATTTCACCCTCAACGCACTAGCCTTATCAGCTCGGACCTTCTTTTTTGTCTTGTGGTGTGAGTGTGGCTGTTGCTTCTGGATGCCGCTAATGTGGATCAGATGGATCCCTTTGGGGAGCGTAACCGGGCAGTCGGGGTGCAAATGATGCATGGACTTAGGACATGTAGCATGTAACGCATCCCCATGTTTTTGGCACTTTGGTAGGGCCGTGCATTGTTCCCCTCCACCTTTTCAGGTAGCGACGTTGCGTGTCATGTGTATTCTCTCGCTCGTGTGTTATGTGGGATCATTGATGAGATTCTTCCCATCACATGAAGTTGTCTCATTTGTCTCTTGTTTGCTTGGGTCTGGTCGGTGATGGTTGTTTTGTACGTACCAAATGCGGCCAGATGCTACCAGTCCAGGGTATTGGTGTCATGCGTCTTGTTGACGATGCGAGTGACATGTTCTTGCCTGATGTGTTGTTTGTGCCGACACTGGAGATCAGTCTCTTGTCGGTTTCTAGACTCGATGATCAGGGCATGGACTTCGTTGCATGTTGTGGCATTTAAACTGTTTGTTGAAAACGTTTGGTATTCTTGTTCTTCGTGGTCTTTCCTTGAAAACATTGTACCGTGTCCTTTGCACCGACTCAACCAGTTGTCATCGCACATGTGCATGTCCTTTCCTCACTCTCTCCTAAGCACATTCGTTTTTTTTGTTGCCACCTTTGCCATGTAAACACTACCGCTATTCACACCTTGCCGAGTCACCAGGCCGTAGTTGGTTCAGATGCTTCCACTTTCCGTACTTCTTGCCTTGTTGACTGCTTGGACTGTGTCCAAGGCAAGTTGCACCACTCCTATTTTTTGTGTCCGCTTCTCATACCCATGAGCCTTCTCCGCTTGATCATGCTGATTCCATGGGCCCGTTTCATGTCAAATTCCTCAGTCCTCTGCTTGGATGACAGAAATTCTCACTTTTGTTGGATCTTTCCAATTTGGCCCCATGCTCGCGGCTTGTTTAGGCAAAGCGTGCTTGTTAGTGCAAGTTGCAAGTTTTTTTCTACGATCACAATGGTGAGCTCATCGGTCCCAACCTCCATCTTCTTACGTCAGTTGGGATCTGGTTGGAGTTTTTGCTCCTTGCAATCCTCTTTAGAATGGTCTATATGAACAATGCAGACACATCCCGGTTGATGGAGTCCGCATGATGTTGGTCTAGTCTAACCTTTCTGAAGCATTTCTTTATGATTTCATGAATTACATGACTTGGGTGTGGATCTGGATTCCTCATGGGCCACTTCCACACCACATTATCCCCTATAAACATTGGTACGACTGCTGTGTTGACTGACGTCCCGCACGCGTCTAGAGGAGCATTGTCGTTGTCCATCTTCTTGAGGAGTAATGGGATAGGATTTTTTTTCCTTTCTCGCAGTCGTATGTGACCATAAGTCGGCATCTTGCCATAGTCCAAGGCATGGTGCTTTTGGGATTCGTAGTGTGTCATTGAGGCACGTGAGGTTGTTGTCTTTGAGAACAAGTTTAGTCATGACACCCTCGATTTTCTCCCTTGTCTTTCCCCAATTTCTTGTGCTGAGGACACCTCAGCACAAGAAACTGGGGAGATTGGGGAGAATTGGTTCATTACCTCACTCGTCCATGTCTCCTGTGTCGTATGCACCTATATCCATGTCTGCTTCTTTTCCCGCATCCGCACCATCCTCTGTCATCACACCATCCTCTACTGCCACCCCATCTGCATCTGAGTATACACTAATTCCAGTGTCGGAACCTTTGCCAACACCTTCTTTATAGCATGTATGACTGCCTACAGCATCACCTATACCTACACCCCATCCTACATCATCACTTGGTGCCGCACCTACATCACTGCCTATGTCATTGCCTAATTAATAACTTGTGTCATTGCTTTGCCCCTCTCAAAGAACAACTCCAGTACAGACAATCCACATGCCAGTCTCCCCCACTGTGGACCAGCTACGTGCTCCTGCTTCTTCTGCCTCAAAACCATGTAGTTGGGTATGTGGCGATTGCCTTCATCCCCTTCCATCTCACTCCATTCCCTCCCACAGTCATTCTGTTTCTGCTCATAGCTCAGTCCAGGCTGTGGCCACTGTCACTTACCAGCATGTACCTCCCACTGCTCTGGACGTTCTTGGACTATCCACTGTCGTTGTCTAGTCCAACTTTGTGCTCAAATGCTCTCTGATTACGAATATTTTGTTTTTTATTGTTGCAGTCACCAAGTCTAGTCCCATTGCATAGTCCACCTCTTTTACTTCTTCACTCACCTCCATTGGCACTGCAATGCTCCAGCCTGATCAAGACCCATTCCATAAAGCCCATTTTTTGCCAGATGTGGCCCTTTGGGAGCATGCCATGCATAAAGAGCTTGATGCAATTAAGGAGCAAGAGGTTCATGAGAAGGTGGATCTTCCACCGGGTCGTAAGGCTATCGCCACTCGGTGGGAGGCTCAAGCGCAACACAGACAAAATCATTGAATACTACAAGGCTTGTCTCACGGCTAAGTAATCATCCCAAGTGTGTGGCATGGACTTCAATGCCAACTTTGTTCATGTGGGAAAGTACAAATTGCTAAGGCACTATTCAACCAGGTGGCTGAGCACAACAGGGAGCTCCATCAAATGGATGTAACAACACATTCTTGTGTTGTCAACACAATGAGGAGATCCACCCCGCTCAACCACAAGGCTTTTGACGATGGTACCGGTAGTGCCTGGCGCCTTTGTAAGACAGTTTGTAAGTTAAATCTGTCCCCACACCTTGGGGTAGTATGCTTTCATGGTCCGTCTGGCTCCTTGTACATCTTTAACATAATCTACATTCCTGCCCTAGACCTTAGTCTGTTGTCTGTTTATGCCTGCACTCAGATGGGTCTCTCTATTGGGCACTCTACTGACCCTGCCACCGTTTTCACCTGTGATGCAGATGTTGTTGTCTTGTGTGCATCTATTGTCGATGACCTATACCGTGTCGCTCGCCTCCCTCCGTGCGGCCTTCCTCTTTTGCATGCGTGTTCATGAGTGGCGTACTCTTCCTCAAGCACCAGAGCTTGTTCTATTGCTACGTCTATCATGTGAGCTTTGACACTGTGTCCAAACTCAATCTGACTTGGCTAGTCCTTGATCTTGAAGTGGCTTCCTTCGAGAAGCTGTCCAAGACCGATTGCAGTTTTTCCACCTAGGGTAAGACGCTCCACTTACCCTGACTCTTGTTCCCGAGCACTGTGTCTACCAATGTTGGTCCACTCGAACCTCATCGGTCCCCTCCCGATTGAGTCCTTCTGGGATCGGGGTTGATATTTTCTCACTCTGACTGATAACTTCACCTCGATTCGGTGTGTCTACAGAGTACGCCACAAGAGCGATGCTTACGTGGCGGTTCCTCCTTGGCTAGTGATGGCTGAGTGCCAGTCTTGTCACAACCTTTAGACGCTATGATCGGATTGTGGTGGCAAGTTCTTAGGCAAGATGGACATGTTCTTTATAAATCAGAGTAATTGTCACCAACTCTCAGCCCCTAGTAAACCATAGCAGAACAGTGGGCAGGAGCGCTAGAACCACACCACAAAGGATGCGAACTCTGCCATGTGGTCTGAGTGCGGTCTTTGAGGATCTTTTGCCTTTGAGGACTTCTCCAACATGACGTGGGTGTGGAACCGTCTATCCCATGGTCCTTTTTTTGACCATGTCACACCGTATGAGCTTTGGTTTGGCCATTGTGTCGATCTACGTCCTCCTCGCATCTTCGGTTCTCTTGCATGCGTTTGGTATACCGAGAACCAATAGAGGTCGAAGGTCTCACCTTGGGTTCGCATGTGTGCCCTCGTTGGCATTTTCCTACAGTCAAATTCTTGGAGCTTTCGGGACCCTGCTTGCCATCAAATTGTTGAGTCTCGCAATGCTCTCTTCTTTGAGGTGCTCACCTACCACGACTTGTCCACCATTTTTCCGTTAGCCGTGAGCCACATTCAAGCATGCTTTGCTTCTTGATGGATGGGGGAGCCTAGTTCTCGGCATGGGTCCCTTTGGGCATCCTCAACTATGGTTCGGTCTTTAACTACTGATGTTCCAACCATTGTGGCCGTCGGTCTCAATCATGGTTCAGTGCCCTCGTCAGTGTTGGAAAATGAGCCGTCCGGCTCAATTTCAGCTCCACAGGAGCAAGTTCCAGGAAACTACCAGATTCATGCTCTGCTTGAAAACATGACCTCGGCATTGAAAACATGAGGTGGAAAATTGTTGACAGTCAAAGTTTTAGGCCGATCCAACGGCCGGATTGCGAGACATAAACTTTCCAAATCTCCGGGGTCATTGACTGCCGGTGTCTGGGTGACGATGCGCGACGGCTCCATGCCTCAGCCTGAAAAAAAAAATGCAAGAGGTCTAGGGTCAAGACCTCATGGGAAAAATATCCGAAAAGGTCCTAGATTCTTGGATTGCTTTGTCATAGTGTGCTGACGAGGAAAAAGGTACCTCTCATTCCTTTTTAGGTGAGGTGCGATTCTTGTGTTTTAGCCATGGACACATCTCGATTCTCCATGGGTTTGCGGGTTATGTGACCACTAGGAGTGTGCAATGAGAAAATTTTCTAGCTCTCTAGGTCGTGTGTGAGTGGTCAGCCTGATTGCTAGGCTGATTTCCTCTCTTGTGTGAGATTATGGACTCTAGTGTGTGTGCCTTAGCCTCGGTGGATAAGTGGTATGGCTTGTGACAGGGCTGACTTGCCCAAGCTCTAGCTCCATATGTACTCCATCATTTTGAGTGATTCAATTTCCATTCTTAACAAAAAATGATGCCCTTTTAGTCCCACATGCTCGCTGCTCCAAGATCACCTTTCTCCTCCTGATCCAACGCTTGGTATCAGAGCAAGATTTTGCCAGTTTCAACCAGCTCAGGCCGTCACATTGAGAGTGACGGGTTAGGGTTGAAACTCATTTAAACTTGAAATTCGACCACATTATCTTCAGTTTTCTGAGACAAGCTTTCCAATGAGCCCAATATTGTGAAGATCCAACGGTCAGATGCAAAGTTATGCTCAAAACAATGTCGGCTAGGGCTACTCTCTTCTCTTTGAGTAAGAGAGACGCCTTGTAATGACCATAACTCTATTGTCTCTAGCTCAAGTTTAAAAAGTAGCACATGCAATGTATATCATTTCTCTTAATATTTCCATTGGTGCAAAGGTTTTTGCATTCCATTGGTACGTTTGGGAGAAACGCCGTTTACAAGTTGGCTGGTCTGAGCTAGAGTAGGAGTAATAGCATACCCTATTTTCAAGAGGGCATATCTTTCAAAATCCCCTGTTGATAACCCTGTTTTATAGGTCCTTCTGAAAGTTTTTGAGCTGAATTATGGAGTGGAGGACTTAGTTTTTCCATGTTTCCAGTATGCTAGACTCTCCTATCGGTTTTCTGTTAGACATATTTATGGCAAAAACAATAGCAGAAGCAGTGGTAGTGTCCCCACTCAAGGGCAGCGTTGAGCATCACCAAGGCTCAAAATGGCAGCAGCAGGCGTCCTGATAGCAGGCCAACCTTTGGAGAGGCTGGAGGGATGCGCAAAATTAAGATTTTGGAAGATTCTTACCCGCCTCCTCTTGGAGGAGAGGGGCTTGTGGGAGGTGGTGAGCGGCGACGAGTCAGCTCCAAATCCGCAAGCAACGGGCATCACCGCAGCACAGGTGGTGGCAAGGGAAACGCCATAAAGGGGTGAAGCTCGTACAGGGTCATCTAGAGCTACACCTATGGCGTATGAGGTGTGGAATAAGAAGGACACACAGGCCTACAGGTTGCTTGTCAACACCATCTCCAACCTGCATCTTTAGTACGCGAGTGACAAGGCTACTACAAAGGAGGGGTGGGATTTTTTGTGCAAATAGTATGAGAGCAAGGATCTTGCATTCCTCATGTTTTTGGAGTAGAAGATGAAGGTATTGAAAATGCAGGGTGGTGAAGGGATGGAGGCATACCTGGACAAGGTGATGGATCTGGCGAAGTAGTTGAAAGCGGCCAGGAACCTTGTGGAAGAGACGCGCTTCATCCTCCTCTTGCTGAGGGGACTCGGAACAAGCTATGACATGGTGCGAGAGATGCTCAAGTGCCAGCCAACTCTCGACCTCAACTTCATCTACACGTACCTGGTGTGGGTAGAACAGTGCCGCAATGCAAGAAAGCGCAACAGCGGCAACAGTAGTGAAGCAACTTTTATGGCAATGGCTCACGTAACCAGCAATAGTAGCAGTCTAGGTAGCAGAGAGGCAAGAAGAAAGGTAAGTGCCACTACTTCGATAGAGAGAGAGGGGCACTGCAAAAAAGAGTGCTTCAAATTCAAGAGGGAACAAAAGGAGCAGCAGCAGCAGCAGTAGTCATTGCTGCTGTAGCAGAAGCAATAGCCTCCACAATAAGAATAGCAGAAGCAGTCACATCAGCGTCAGCACCAGCAACGACAGAACCAGGCTAGAGTTCGCCACTTTGGCAGCATAAACGTGGCCAAAGAGGTGTGCGACCGCTTCTTAATGGAAAAGTGTGACATGTCACGGGTGGAGAAGGCGGATCTGGTTTGGTTTAAGGACTCAAGGTGCACCAAGAGTCTGACGCACCACAAGGAGTGGTTCTCACAGCTGCTGTCAATTCCCCACAACCTCCTGGTTTGGGTGATGATCAGGTGGTGTATGCAGAGGGTATTGGGATTGTAGAGATGTGGTTAGAGACCCCGTGTGGCATTGAAGTGGGAGTGTTCCAACACGTGTTGTGTGTACCTGATGCTGCATTCAACCTTCTCTCAGTCTCCTCTGTCACAAACATAGGACTACGCCTCGTCTTTGATGATGATTACGACTACATCCTCGACAAGGGCATGGGAGAGGAATTGGCTAGGTTGGTGAAGGAGGGCGACATGTACTGCCTACTGGGGGTAACTAAGATCCTGCGTGAGCAGATTCTTGTAGCAGTAGTGTAGGCAACAGATGGTGAGATCTAACATGCGTGCGACGGTCACATCGGTATGCGCGCCTTGTAGCAGCTCCGAGCAAAACAGATGGTGCGTGACTTGCCCACCATCTCCAACTTTGAGCAGCAGTTGTGCATCAGCTGTTTGGAGGGGAACCAACATCGTGAGTCGTTCTCTAAAGCAGGGGAGTGTGCGAAGGAGGTACTGCAACTGGTCCACACATACTTGTGTGGCCCGATACAGACCATGAGCTTTGGATGCTCTGGGTATTCTCTGACCTTCATTGATGATTTCAGCCGTTACATTACAGTTTACTTCCTTTCTTCTGAGGACTAGTGCTTTGAAAGGTTCAAGGAATTCAAGGCAATGGTGGAAAACCAGAGTAGTAAGAAAATCAAGGTACTACACAGCGACCGCGGTGGAGAGTACTTGAGCAACAAGTTCCTCCTACCTCGCAGCTGCTGGCATCAAGGCGCAGTGTACCGTGCCATACTCGTATCAAAATGGTGTAGCAGAACACGCCAACCATACCATCGTTGAGCCGGCCCGCTCCATGCTGCACGCGGCTTGGCTTACGTACGACTTCTGGGCAGAAGCAGTGAACATTGCACTGTACATCAAGAACCACAGTCCAACCAAGGCGCTGGAGCTGATGACATTGTACGAGGCATGCTTGGAAAGAAGCCAAGCGTGGGTTATCTACAAGTGTTTGGTAGCTTGGCACACATGCATGTACCTAAGGAAAAGCGGCAAAAGTGGGACGCAAAGAGCGCGCAGATGTTGATGATTGGCTATGACACGGCAAGCAAGGCGGATTGCCTCTATGAGACAGATAATGGCCACGTCATCATCTCTAGGGATGTTGTCTTCAATGAGAGTAACTTCATCAGCACAGATATCATTTGTTTAGAGGCAACAGAACCAGTGATTGATGAGGTAGTGGGAGCAGACACCCTTCTTGATCCAGTCTCTCCTGATCCTTCCTCTACTCTGACAATGGGAGAACCACTCTACTCTCCCATGTCTGATGTAGCAGATATAGCGACCTCATCGGCAAAATGAGAGGAAGGAGATGTAGCACCACCAACCACAACAGTTGTGCCAGCAGCACCGCGGGAGCCGCTAACGCTCCCGGACTAGGTTGTAGGGACCCTCTTTGGGTGCTCTACAGGCTTGGTGAGCGCGGCCATTTCTAGATTTTGCAAAAACCAGAAAATATGAATTTTGCAATTGAAACAGATTCACATGATCCGGCATCTTACAAGGAGGCGATGGCTGCACCTAAATTAGCATATTGGACGCAAACTGTGCAGTAAGAGATACATTCGCAGCTCGACAATGACACAAGGGAGCTGACTGAGTGTCCACTTGGGTGCAAGGTGTTCAAGTGCAAGTGGGTGTTCAAGAAGAAGCAGGGTGCAGATGGCAGCCTCAAAAATTACAAGGCGAGATTGGTCGCAAAAGGGTACTCGCAGTAGGAAGGCATCGACTACATGGAGACTTTTGCCCCTATTGCAAAGTTTGCCTCTACGTACACTCTCCTCTCTTATGCATCGGCTGAGGATTTTGAGATCCACCACATGGATGTCAAGACGACATTCTTGAATAGTGATTCGGAGGAGAAGATCTACCTGGAGCAGCTGGAGGGATTTGTCATGGACGGCCAGGAGCACCTGGTTTGTAAGGTGCAGAAGTCGCTATACAGCCTCAAGCAAGCGTTGCGTGCTTGGAACGAGAAGTCAGATGTGGCGCTTCTTTTCATGAGGTTGGAGCTCAGCAAGTGTGACTGTAATGTCTATTGCTGGTAGCATGAGCATGAGGTCCTCATCATCATTGTCCATGTGGATGACATGCTCTTCCTTTCTAATAGCATGTCCGCACTACAAGAGTTGAAGGAGGCAATACAGGAGCGCCTTGAGATGTTTGATCTCGGGAAGGCATCATACTTCCTTGGTGATTAGATCACACGTGATCGCAAATCATGCTCTCCCTCTTGCTGTAGGAGAGGTGCTACATCAAGGACGTACCATAGCGGTTTGGCATGGTAGAAGCAAAACCTATTGGCAAGTCGCTTGAGATGCGGCAGAACTTCATGAGCTTTAGTGGATAAGTGGATGCAGCTGAGCGACAGAAGTACCAAAGCGCCATTTACAGTCTTATGCACCTGATGGTTGCAACCAGGCCAAACCTCGCACAAGCTGTGAGTGCTCTGAGCTAGCACATGGCGAATCCCGGACCTGAGCACCGGAAGGCGGTGTAGTGGGTCATCCACTACCTTGTTGGAACCATCAACAACGGCATCACCTACAATGGCACCAACAACAATATCATCGGCTACATAGAAGCCAATTGAGCTTCAAACCCTGAGGATTGTAAGTCCATCTCTGGACATGTGTTTCTCATGAATGGGGATACCATAAGCTGGTGCAGCAAGTGGCAGGTGGTTGTGGCAACCTCACGTACGGAAGCTGCGTACGTGTCTTTCACCTTTGGAGCAAAGGAAGCAGATTGGCTCCAACGTCTTCTGGTAAAGATGAGTACGAGAGCAATAGTTCATGTTCCTGTGCGCATTGACAACCAGAGCGCATTTGCACTTGCAAAGAATCCGAAGCACCATGCATGTACCAAGCATATTGACATCGCCTATCACTTCATCAGGCACATGGTGTAGGAGGGTGCTATCAGGCTGGAGTTCACTCCAACCAGCAAAGAGGTCGCTGATTTTCTACACCAGGCCAGTGACCCGTGAGAAGCAACAGTTCTGCATGAAGGCATGTGGTCTCATCCCACTCTAACTGCGGGAAAGTGAAAGATTGTTGGAAAATGGGCCATCATGCTCAGTTTCCAGTCCACAAGAGCAAGTTTGAGGAAACTACCAGATGTTTGATCCGATCAAAAATCTGACTTCAGGTGGCTTCATGTCTATGGGCCAAGTTTTAGGCCGATCCAATGGTTGGATTGCAAGATATAAACTTTCAAAATGTCCTAGGTCATTGACCGTCGGTGTCTGGGTGAAGATGGGCAAAGACTCCATGCCTTAGCCTGAAAAAAGAAAAACGCAAGAGGACCAGGGTCAAGTCCTTATGGGACAAATATCCAAAAAGGTCCTAGATTCTTGGATTGCCTTGTCAGAGTGTGCTGACTAGGAAAAATGTTCCTCTCATTCCGTTTTAGGTGAGGTGAGATTCTTGTGTGCTAGCCATGGACACATGTCAGTTCTCCATGGGTTTGTGGGTTATGTGAACCAAAAGGAGTGTGCCATGAGAGCATTTTCTAGCTCTCTAGGTCGTGTGAGAGTTGTCAGCCTGATTGCTAGGCTGATTTCCTCTCATGCGTGAGATTATGGACTCTAGTGTGTGTGCCTTAGCCTCAATGGCTAAGTGGTGTGGCTTGTGAGTGGGCTGACTTGCCCAAGCTCTAGCTTTATATGTACAACATCATTTTGAGTGATTCAACAGCCATTCTTTAGCACAACTGGTGCCCTTTCATTTCCACATGCTCGCTGCTCCAAGATCACCTCTCTCATCTAAATCCAATAGTCGGTCCACTCGGGTACGCTTGATCATGTGCCAGTGTCAGTCTCCTCTGGCACACCTGATCCCATGCCGATGTCAGGCCCCTCTGGCACACATGATGCTCTGCCAATGTGATTCCTCTCTAGCACACATGATCTCGTGCTGGCATCAATCCCCTCCTGCACACCTGATATGGTGCCAACGTCAGGCCCCTCTGGCACACCTGATCTTGTGTCATCGTTTGTTCCCCTTGGCATATGTAATTGAGTGTCTATGCCTGTGCTTGTGTCTAGCACACATGGTCCCACACGGGTGACAGTATCTCTTGTTGCCCCCGTCCATTATAATCGTGCATCCTTTTCCCTTCCCATTGAGTCCACAACCCCTACAGCTGTTGCCTTGCCGCGTGCTATGCAGCCAGAGGTGAGCAGGTCAGCATCATGCCATTTTGGCGAGCCCCTTGGCCGTCTTCAACCTCTCGCCAAAACCGTTGCATTGATGCCTAGACACCTGACTCACAGTGTTTAGGGTGACGAGCCTGACACAAAGGCCCTTGGCCTGACTGTCCAAGCAGACTGTATTGAGGTGCATCAACATACCCTATAGGCCACGAGTTGGTCTCTCGTGACTACTCCGTCTCTTGCGATGTCGCAACTGATCTTGACGTGATTAAGCCGAGTGAGGAGGAGATAAGGCTCGGCATTCCAGATTGGTCACATCTCGGAATTTTTGAAATCTCAAAATCTTGAATTAGTTTTGCACTCCAAGACAAGATCGAGATTGTCTTGAAACACTTCGAGATGATATCGGGATTGGGAAAACATAAAAAAATCAAGATGAGATTGATCTCGTCTCGTCTCGTCTCGTCTCGAACTCGCGCACATGAGAATGCGACCTAGCGGGGTATGCTGCCACGTGTAAATTCCAAGACTTATCGATTCACGCATGGCGGGAATATCTTAAGGTACGAAGCACACCAGGCAACACACTCGTATGCCAGTTGTCAGATAAAATCGTCACGTCAACATCCGCGATGCGACGAACCTTAGAGTATGGAATGTTCTTTGCGAGGAGGTGAACAATCTGCTACATGGAAACTGTTTCATTCCAAAATCCCCTTTTGTGATCTACCCTAAACTAGGTATCCATAGTTCCCACGTGTATGTATTCATGTATAACATCATTTTTACCGTGAAAAGATTGAAGTGTACACTAGAAATTATGAGATTGTAAAACTCTTGTCATTCAACTTTGAGCTCAAAATGAGAATGAGATTTCAGCATGGAGTAGAGTTCGAGATTGACATTGTCTCAATCTCGAACTTTGAGATTGAGAATCTCATTCTAGTCTCAAAATGGTCGAGATGAGATCGAGATTCTCGCTCAATCTTGAACGACGTGCCTTAGGAGGAGTGTGTTTTGGCCACTTGGAGCTCTCCCTTGACAGCCTCTGGTACACGCGCATCAAAGGAGGCACTTTCCGCTGAAGACGCAGAGCCGTAGTATTGTTGCCTGGGACAATAAGCTGAGAGCCATCAATGGGCACAGTGTATACAAGCTTGTCGACCTCCCGCTTGGGCGGAAGGTCGTATAGACCAAGTGGGTATTTTGCAAGAAGGTGAAGCTTGATGACTCACTGGATCAATACAAGGCCCGCTTGACAGCCAAGGGGTTCTCACTACTGGAGGGTGTGGATTTAAGTGACATGTTTGTACCTGTTGGCTGTTTCACCATCGCTCGCGCCTTGTTTGGGGTTTTTTCTCACAACAATGGGGAGCTGCACTAGATGGATATGAACAATCCTCCATGAAATCTTTATGAGGAGATTCACATGGTCCAGCCCACCAGTTTTGAGGTTGGTGACAAGGTCTAGTGCTTGCACGAGGCCCTATACGGCCTGAAACAGTCACCTTGGTGCTCGAACTTGGAGATCACCAGCACAATGACCTGTGCCAGCTATGTGCAGAGTGATGCCGACCCCTCCCACTTCCTTGGATGGAGAACTGATAGCTTTACCAACATTCCGGTTTATGTGGATGACCTCCTGATTGCGCCTCCTTTGATGGAGTCCGTAAAGGAGGCCAAGGCAATCCTTCAGGCTGCCTAAAGGATGGAGGACCTTGGTCCTGTAGCATTGTTCCTCTGGATAGAGATCGTACGTGATAGTCGGTGGCGGGCAATCTTAGTGCACTAGGCATGCTATGTCTATGTTGTGGGGGAGCGGTTTGCTGACCTCCTTTGTATAGTTCCCAAGGACTCCATCCTTATCGCACGTGAAGGCTGTCTTGAAGGTGGATGATCTAGCATGGCTGGGGGAGACAATAACGTGATCTTGCATTTGCGGCTCATCGGCTGCTTGACGTACTTGGCCACGACCACATGACCAGACATTGCCTTTGCTACTCCTTGCGCAGTTGTTGCAGTGTCCTTGGGCAAAAGCCCATCGCAAGACAGTGCAAGTGGTACGGTACCGTAGTCTCTTATGTTTGACTAAAACAATTGTTTTCCTTCTTCCATTCAAGCACATTTTTATGTTTTTCCTTTATGGACAAAACAGTCTACAAATTCCCAAATCCTTGTTTATCTACACAGTTTTCAGTCAACAATGTAATGAGAAAAATGCTTCAAAACATGGAAATCTTCATTAAAGACTAGTACATATCTACAACCCAACGTGGAGATTCCCTGCCGTCGGGAATCTCCACGTTTTCCGCGTGCAGTCCCCATGGGCCTGCGCGCAAAACGTGACAGACGGTGTGCATCGGATTGTCATCCGATGCACACAGTCACTTCCAGACGGTGCACTGAGCCGTCAGGAAGGGGGCTGCAACCTGTGAAACGACGGAAGGGGTGCCACACCCCCCTCGACGTTTCGAAGTTTCAAATGTTTTCACACGAAGTTGAAGGGACAGACCAAGGAGGTGAACAAGAATTTCGACCAATGAAACACTAAAATAATACCAAGGTCTTTGGACAAAGCAGGTCCAAAATTACTGGGCCAGAAATTAGTCAAATTCAGTTGTCACTACATTGAGTTTCAAAAAATAGGTGAATACAAAAGACACAACGGCATGTAGTTTCCCCATTGCACCTTGTACTCTACTTTTGACGGCAGTTTTCGGTGGTCGTTGATGGCTACACAGGCAGCGACTGGCCTTGGATTCCTAATGGGTGTTGTTGTGTGTGTCGTACACAGCTTACGGTGACCCCTCGGCTCATGTCCATTCACGTGCAGATCCCCGAGATTGGCGAAGGTGGCAGAAGGCTGGCGGCCGACGGCGACGGGCGCCCAGAAGACTTCCGTATTTTCTAGATTCATGCTGTGTCACAGCACACAGGTGTGCAGCCTATTAGGATGTAGATCTCGTCGGTGCGGCCGTTCTGGTTCAAACGACTCGTCGTTCTGACGTGTCTGCAGGGAATTATGGCCAAAACTGTGTTTTTTCCAATGTTTTGTCCTGCTAGAGAATAGCGCCCTTGTGCGCCGTGTGTGTGTGCACTAGGACCATGACGCTATTTAGGTTGCCCAGACCTCAGTTGTCACTCTCTCTCTCTGCACATTTCAACATTTGCAGCCTCTGACACTTGTGTTTGTGTCCCTAGCCAACCCCTTGCTGTTCTCACCTACACCTGTGTGTACTAGTGAGTGAGCTGACTGGCTTGTACTGCCACGTTAGCAACAGCATCGCTAGGAGCTGCCTTTCATGGTATCAGAGCAGCAATCCAGTGCTTGCATCACTGCGCAGCAGAGACGCTTTAGCCGCAGAAGTCGTGAGCAACCGCAGCCGTTGCCTTGAGAAGCAGCAACGCAGTGCCCGCCGTCTCGGCTGGAGGTCTTGGGAGGGCCCACCACCACTTCGACCGTTTTTTCAATAAGTCCGCGATCGTTCCGCGGCCATTCCGCGGTCGTTCCGCGGCCATTTTGCGGTCGTTCCGCGGTGCTCCGCGGTGACAGAGCCTCTGCGGAGGACGCGGAAACTGCACGACCGCGTCGAAACGCGCGCCCGGTGCCGCGGAGGCACTCGGCGTTCCGAACTCATCACCTTGCGATGACGTTGCCACTGCACATCCGCGGCGTTCCGCGAATCCGTGCAGTTCCACCGCAGCACCTCCACAGCCGTTCCGGAACACAACGGCGCTGCTTGCCGCAGCTCCGCGGTCGCAAGTCCGTGGCACACCCTCCGCTTCCAGAAACACGATCGCTCCACGGCGGGCGTGGAACGTGCTGACCGCGGAACCCCAGCCACTCGCAGCATTCCGCCGTGTTCTATATTGGCATGACCGTGGTGACCGTGTGCGGCACCTTGCCGAACTCCGCACAACTGCGATCTTGACCTGACCACGATAATCAGCAGAAATCCGCGGTAAAACGCGGTAATTTGTGGTAAAACAGCGGTAATCCACGGTAATCCGCGGTTATCCGCGGTAAGCTTCCGCGGTGAACCTCACCGCGGAAGAGATCCGGGGAGACGTTCCGTGGAGGAATTCCGCGGAGGGGAGGTTCCGTGGAAACGTTCCGCGGAGGAGTTCGGCGGAGGGGAAAACGGGGAGGGAACCGGTCGCCATGCCAAAGCTAACCTCCTCCAGTACGGCTGCCGATGCAGCTGCCAAGGGCAGCACCATCAGCGGTCAACGTTGACCACCGTCATCATCTCCCCAGCGACAGCCGCAGCAGCAGCAGCAGCAGCAGCCACTGCAGCAGCAGTAGCAGCAGCAGCAATGACAGCAGCAGCCGCCGCCACAACACCAGCAGCCGCCACTACAGCAGCAGCAGCAGCGGCCGCCGAGCCCGACGACATTGGCGTGCCAAGTGCGCGCGCTAGTGGACCTACAGGTGGAGAGCCGCAATACCTTGACAAGGCAGGTTGCCAAACTGCAAGATCTTTTCAGGGGCTTACTGCCCCAGCAGCAGCAGCAGCAGCATCCGTCGACTGACCAGAGCGAGGACCACCTCGCCCACGGCGGTAATGCTGATGAAGTCGCGGAGATCCTCTCCGACTTCGGCGAGGAGGGCGAGGAAGAGGTGCTCCGAGCACGCCTCATCCGCCTGGAGGCACGTCGCAGAGCGCGTAAGGCCAATACAGGCCTCCAGGGCACCAGCTCTAGCACCAATGCAAACCCGAGCTCATCTTGCTGCCCACTGAGCTTTGAGGAGCTGGCTCTGCGGGCCCGCCTGGGTAAAGGGATTGCCTCCTCGATGCCTAGCCCCGTATTGGCTTTGGCCGTTGCCCTGCCGACGGTCAAGCCATCCAAGTGGTTTGAGTCAGACCCGCCCGTCTTCCGGACTGGGAACGACTTGAAGTCCTGGGAACCGCGCTTCCGTATGTGGGCCATCAGCGAGGGAGTCCTCCCGTACTACCTCACTCCATACCAACTTCCAGCTTGATGAAGGCCGCCCGGGAATTCACCAAGGGCTTCAATCGGTTCCTTGGCGATTCGCTGACCGGCTCGGGAGCTGACCCTTGCGCGGCGTGGGCACTGGCCGTCACCCTGTTTGAGGGCGCCACCTTGGCTTTGACGTCCCAAGGCCTCGCCGACTTCAACTCCCGCTGCCAGACTACTCAGGAGTCTGCAGCTGACTACTGGCGCCGGGCGATCCAGCTGTACGAGGAGCTTGGGGACGATGCCCCTGCACAATAATCCGCCCTCCAGATTATCCTCTACGGTATTCACCCCGACTACGCGCGCGTCTTCAGCAACTTCGATCAGATGCTGCTTCGCGACATGGCGAGCGACGGGACCCTACTGCGCTGGGCCACTCTCCACTTCCTGGATGTCACCGACATGGACGCCGCAAACCGCACTCGCCGTAGCATCGCTTTAGCTCCAGTTGCCGCCGCATCCACCTCCCCGCCGTCTACAGCAATGGCGGCTCCGGCTCAGGGAAGGAAGGGCCGCAAAGCGTCGGGTGGTGGTTCCAGCGGTGGAACCAGTAGCGGCACCAGCACTAGTAGTGTCAGCCACAGCAGCAGCGGCGGAAGCAGCAGCAGCGGCGGCGGCAGCAGCAGTGGCGGCGGCAGTAGCAGCAGCAGCGGCTCAGGCAGCACGACCGGACGCCGACTCGTGTGCTTCAACTGCGGGGGTGACCATCGCTATCCCGACTGCACTCGCCTGACAGGACGTCCACTGGATTGGGCCAAGGTCACCCGTGGACTGCAGCAGGCGTACGAGGCGCATATGCGCCAGACGTCCGATGCGACCGCCTGCTCGGCCGCCACTACCGCAGCAGTCCCAGAGGAGTCTGCCGCCACAACAGGCTCCTCCGTGGATCCTCGCGTCCAGGCGCTCGGCGAACGCGACGGGACGATCGCCGAGCTGCACCAGCTTTTCACCCTACGCTCATTTCAGGGAGGTGCAAGTAAGTTGACAAAGTTGAGGGGTCCTACTGTCTGTGGACTGTCTGTGTGGTTGCGTGATGATGCCTATGCTGGTCCCCCTACCCAGCCGTGTGCGCGTGACGGACCTGATGACGTGTCTTGGTTGCATGCGTCTCATGTACGCTCCGTTTCTCGTCTTGCAGCGTCGCCTGCCGAGCGACCTACTGCCGTGCCTTATTCCGTCGCCGAGTGCCACATTGCCCCTTGTACATGTGTCACAGATGTAGCATGGGTCGTGGACTCTGGTGCCACCCATCACATGACGTGTCGTTGTGACGCCTTTGTCGTCTTGCATCCCGTTGGCGCTGTTCGCTCTGTTCGCACTGCAGCTGGCCATGAGGTCCCTGTCCAGGGTGTTGGGGTTGTGCAGTTCACCGGGCCTGCTGGTCCCGTATACATCTCCGACGTCCTATTTGTACCTGATCTGGAACTCAGCCTGCTGTCGGTCAATGCTTGCATCAACATGGGCCTCGGTGTCACGCACACAGCTGCCGATGCTCGCATCTTTGTGCGCGACACCGAGGAAACCGTCCTCAATGGGACGGTCGTCGATGATCTGTACCACATTGCTGGGTCTTCTCCGAGTGCACCTCCCTTGCCTCCCTCTTCCGTTGCCCGTGTCTTTGTCGCTGGTGCTTTGTCACCCGAGCACCATCGCCTCCTGCATCGACGTCTTTGTCATGTGCACCTGGGGGCTGTCGATAGGTTGATCCGCACTCAGCCTGCTCTAGATCTTGGTGCAGTGTCCTTCGATGCGGCGCCCACGACCGACTGTCTGGCCTGTGCTGAGGGAAATATGCACCGGTCCACTTATCCTGCGTCTATCTCTTGGGCTCGTCGGCCCCTGGAGCTTGTCCACTCCGACCTCATGGGCCCGCTCCCTATCGAGTTCAAGGAGGACCACGGTCGCTACGTCTTGACGATGACTGATGACTTCACGCGCATGCGCTCGGTCTACAGCCTGCGTCACAAGAGTGATGCAGCCATTGCGGTCCGCGTTTGGTTGGTCATGGCCGAACGCCAGTCTCCCCACCACCTTCAGACCTTTCGCTCGGACCGTGGCGGCGAGTACCTCGGTGACATGGCTCGCTCCTTCACCAAGCTTGGTGTCTTCCACAACCTCTCTGCTCCCGCCACCCCCCAGCAGAATTGTGTCTCCGAGCGCTGGAACCGCACCATGGAGGATGCGGTCCGCGCCATGCGCGCCGTCAGTGCCATGCCTGAGGCCTTTGCCTTCGAGGGCATGGCATACATGACCTGGGTCTGGAACCGCATTCCCCACGGTCCCCTCCCAGGTCACCGCACGCCCTACGAGTTGTGTTATGGACGTCGCGCAGACCTGCGCCTGGCCCATGTCTGGGGCTCCCTTACCTGCGTCTGGTTCACGCCAGAGCAGCAGGGGAGCAAGCTCTCTCCGCGGGGCCGCCTCTGCGCCTTTGTTGGCGTTGCCCCGCAGTCGAAGACCTGGCTGTTCTGGGACCCTGAGCACCACCGCATCGTGGAGTCCCGTGATGCTCTCTTCTTTGAGCACCTCGCCTTCCGTGACCTTGCTCGCATCCACGCTCTGCATGCTGCTCATGCCCCCGGGTGCTCTGGTCCCCGTCGTGTGGGGGAGGCTCTTGGCCCGGCTGGCACAGTGCCCCCGTCCAGTGCGGTCACTCCGTCGCCGGAACCCCCGGGACTGCCTCCAGCGCTTGTGCCCACTGACACCACCAGCCTCGCCCCGACTGGAGCTCGCTCCTCCTCCCCCGACTCTCAGCTCTCGCCCGTGTCCGAGTCTGCGTCCGAGTCTACCTCAGTTTCTCTGGCTCTGTCTGATCCCGCGCCTGCTTCCGCGTCTGAGGCTTCGTCTGACCCTGCGTCCGCATACGCGTCTGGATCTGAGCTGTCCTTGTCTCTGATCCCAGACGCGCCTGCGCCTGCCATAGACCAGTCCCCAACTGTCGAGGCCACGCCAGCCTCGAGTGACGCGCCTGCCGTGCGATCCACACCTGCATGTGAGTCAGTAGCGCCCACTGCTCCTACCTTGTCGGACCCCTACACACGGGCACCCGGTGGAAGTCTCCGCCCTCATCCCACACGTAGCGTCATCAACGGTGATCCGGGCACAAAAGCCCTTGGCCTGAGTGCTCACAGCCTTGCTGAGGTTCACCCCGGCTGTGCCAGTGGAGCGGCACTACTTGCTCATGAGCGCGGTCTTGCTCGTGACGCCGCCGAGTCCATGGCGACGGTCGACCCTCCCTCTGTGGCGTATGCCCTGGCTACACGCAGTGCGCCAGTGATGTCTCCCGATCCCACCAGCCTACCAGAGGCCTTGTTAGCCCCAGACGCTGAGCAGTGGCGTGCTGCCTGCCAGGCTGAGTTAGATGCCATCCGGGAGCATGGCGTCTTTGAGTTGGTGGACTTGCCGAAGAACCGCAAGGCTATCAAGGCCAAGCGGGTTCTCCGCAAAAAGCTAAAACCAGACAACACTGTGGAGCGCTACAAAGCGCGCCTGACAGCAAAAGGCTTCTCTCAGGTCCGAGGCGTGGACTACACCAAGACTTTTGCTCCTGTTGGTCGAATGACGACCACGCTCACTCTACTGAGCCAGGTGGCACAACACGACTGGGAACTCCACCAGATGGATGTCAACAACGCGTTCCAGAACGGGGACCTTGAGGAGGAAATCTACATGGTCCAGCCTCCCGGCTTCGAGAATGGTACCAGTCGTGTGTACCGGCTGCGGAAGGCCTTGTACAGCCTGAAACAGTCACCTCGCTGCTGGAATCAGAAGATCACCAGCACGCTGAGACAAGCTGGGTACGTTCAAAACGATGCTGACCCATCTTTGTTTCTCTCACAGTCCCCATCACCTCTTGCTACCATACTCATCTACGTGGACGATCTTCTGATCGCCTCGCCCGACCTGGAAGCAGTGAATGCTTCCAAGGCCGTTCTCACCTTGGCCTACAAGATGAAAGACCTTGGTGAGGCCTCTGCTTTTTTGGGGATGGAGATCGTGCGCGATTGTGTCCGCCGCACACTCCGTTTCCATCAGGGACGCTACGCGGAGACTGTGGGGGAGCGCTTTGCCGACCTCCTTGCAGCCGTTTGCACAGCCTCCACGCCCATGACCCCTGAGGGGCAGTCCGCCTTGAAGGTGGATGATCCAACTGACCCGGGGGAGCCAGTCGATGTGACCTTATACCTGCGAGTCATCGGCTCACTCATGTACTTGGCCACCACGACGCGGCCTGACATTGCCTTCACTGTCAACCTGCTCCCCCAGTTCACGCGGGCTCCACCCCAGCGAACACTGGAGGCCGCAGACCGGTGTGTGCGTTACATTCTGTCCACCGCACGCTTTGGTCTGTGCTTTCACGAGCAGGTGTCAGTTGTGCTCGATGGGTACACAGACAGTGACTGGGCATGGAGTCCAGATGGCAAAAGCCGCACCGGCTACATCTTTCTCGTTGGAGGCACTACAGTGTCATGGCAAAGTGGGAAGCAGGGCTGCATCACACGCAACACCGTTGAGGCTAAGTATGTTGCCCTAGGCGCGGGTGCAGCGGAATGTGTCTGGCTCGTCCGTCTGTTGCGTGAATTGCGTCAGTCCATTCCCCCCGTGATCCTCCAGTGTGATAACATGAGCGTGGAGGCCATTGCCAAGAACTCAGGAGTGTTCCATGCCCGTACAAAACACATCAATGTCGAGCACCACTTTGTGCGTGATCCTGTTGATCGTGGTGAGATCCGAGTCATCCACGTGAGCACTGACAGGCACTACGCGGATTTCCTGACCAAGGCTCTGGGTCGTTCGAAGTTCCATGCGGCCACTCGTTCCGTTGGAATATGCCCCACCCCTGTTGCACGTTGATTCCTCATGTGCCACCTTGCATGTGCTGTGACTACTGCCTGCAACGGCTGTGCGCGTCTTGCTCTGTACAACTTCAGTGCCTGCATGTGCATGGACGTGTTTCGCCCTCCGGTCATGGGGGAGTGTTGTTGTGTGTGTCATACACAGCTTACGGTGACCCCTCGGCTCATGTCCATTCACGTGCAGATCCTTGAGATTGGCGAAGGTGGCAGAAGGCTGGCGGCCGGCGGCGACGGGCGCCCAAAAGACTTCCGTATTTTCTAGATTCATGCTGTGTCACAGCACACAGGCGTGCAGCCTATCAGGACGTAGATCTCGTCGGTGCGGCCGTTCTGGTTCAAACGGCTCGTCGTTCTGACGTGTCTGCAGGGAATTATGGCCAAAACTGTGTTTTTGCCACTGTTTTTTCCTGCTAGAAAATAGCGCCCTTGTGCGCCGTGTGTGTGTGCACTAGGACCATGACGCTTTTTAGGTTGCCCAGACCTCAGTTGTCACTCTCTCTCTGCACATTTCAACATTTGCAGCTTCTGACACTTGTGTTTGTGTCCCTAGCCAACCCCTTGCTGTTGTCACCTACACCTGTGTGTGCTAGTGAGTGAGCTGACTGGCTTGTACTGCCACGTTAGCAACAGCATCGCTAGGAGCTGCCTTTCAATGGGCGCAATTGTACAGGCTACGTGTTCCTGCTAGGTGGCATTGTTGTGTCATGGTGCAGCAACAAGCAGGATTGCAATGCACGTAGCTCCTCTGCGGCTGAGTATGTTTTTTTGCAGTCGCTACAGCTTTCTCGGTGCTTTTGAGCAAGATTGCGTTGGACAACACGTTGATTAGAAAGAGCACCCACCGCCGTCCAAAACAAACATACACGTCAATCTTTGTCAATTTCTTGTCACAATCCACCAAAGCATACACGATGAGGACATGATCAGGTCAACTCTTTTCCAAGGTTTTCATTGAGACGTAAGCTGACCCTCTGTTGGTTTGCAAGAACAAGAACAAGGCCCGCGATGCAAATGTAGACACTGTCACATGAAGGGAGGAATCAGCTGGTTGTTCCACGAGCAAATGGAGTGCTCAACATCATTCTGATGTTGGCTGCAGGAAAGAATGACAGGGCTGTCTTATGTTCTCCTTGAAGAAGAGAGAGCAAGTGCCTTATAGGTACCACATTGTCNCCGGCCTACCATCCCACCCCTCCTTTGCTCCTTTCCTCCTTTCTCACCCTCCATTCCTTCATCCCTCTCTGTTCCTTCCTCCCCCCTCCCCTCCCTCGCTCGGGTTCTTGTGCACTGACTCCTTCCCGCTCAACTCTCACCTAAAGGAAGTCACTGATCTCTGTCCATTGGTCATTGCTCATAGGTAACTCGTCATTGGTCATCAGACACGAGTCATGTTAACAAACCACTTGTGAGAGGGAGTCACTAAAGGTGTGGGCTTGAGGCGTGCTGCCACTGCACGAGTAACGCACACACACACACACACACACGCACACACGCACTGTCAAGCTCTGCTTCAGCTCACGCACTCATGCACGCATGCACTCTCTTGGTCGCTGCTACCTGACCCGTCACTGCCGGCGTTGCCGGACCTGCACCTTCGCAAAGCTTCTCGCGAGCGGCTTCTGCTGCTGCTGCTTCGGCGGAGGGTGCTGCTCGAGCCGGCAGCTTTGCCGCCAGCCCTCGCAAGCCCACGGGCCTGACTCTGCTCTCGCCTTCGACCGCCCCTATCGTTTCTCTCTCCCTTCAACCAACCGTGGTCAGCGGTGTGCAATCCCCTCCTGCTGCCAC